>LOEQ01003907.1:59879-80344 GCA_001685075.1 Bramus lutescens
TCTCTCTCTCTCTCTCTCTCTCTCTCTCTCTCTCTCTCTCTCTCTTTCCTTCTTGGACTAATTTATTTTACAGAAGCCTGCCTTGGAGCCAGCCAAGTTCAGATGTAGAAGGGTATAGCTTCAGCTCTGGACAGTGTATCTGCATTTCATTCAAAGCCACTGATCATGTGGACAATATCCCAGTTGGTCTCTGCTGACAATGGTCCTTCTGTCTCAACACCCCTTCCACTTCCAGTGGCGATTTGAAGCCAGTGGTAGGAAGTGGCATCTCAGTAGTACAGTACTGGCACGCATGGTCTGTAAGCTCTCAGGCCTTAGGCTGCTTCTCTGTAGGCTGAGCCACATATGCATCATGACCAATGGCCAGTGAAGGGGCTTCGTGTGTGACATCAAGCATGTCCACTTAACCGAGGAAGCTTTCTCCACTAGCGTATCCTCAAGTGACCATACTGCTCCATTGAGGGTTCATCTTGGAGCCGTTGCTCTCCATGGTCCTTGTCAATCATAAATGAATAGCTCTAAGGCTCTAGTTGTGTCCATCTCGCCACAGCTCTTCATCAGCTACCATCTAGCTGAGAACTGGCTTCAGATACTGGAAATCACAAAAGGCTTTCGAAGCACCCAGGCTGGTGCTGTGTTGACTCGCATCATGCAAGAGACTTCGCGGAAATGTCTACAGCCAGGGAGCTGTAGGAGAGCAGAACGTCTGCAGCAACCACCACTTCACCTTCAAGCTTCACCCCTACCACCTGATAAATACTTGGAGGCAGGATCGCCATTTCAGACTGAGGTCGCAGTAAGAGCCAGTGGCTGGCTGCTGTGCTCTTCGAGTCTTCAGGTTGAACCCCAATTTCTCTCTCTGAGTTTTCATTAATCATGCTTCATTTTGGTGCCCAACATTTTGGGGCACAAATTTATAAAAAGATGTTTGTCTGAGGCTTTTTAGCCACCTGCTGTGTCTGAACCAGACCCAAACCTAGCCATCTGGGTTTGTGAGAAAAATTAGTACTCCCAGCTCCCATCCTCCTCAGCGTAGCTTCTATGAAAATATGGAAAATGCACAGAGAATCCTAATATTGTATATTATTATATTGTCGTTGAATTGTTTGACTGCTGAGGAAAGAGCAACAGCTGCTAAAAGACATTTGATTATAAATGCTGTTAGATTAATCCAAGCTATGTATTTTGAAAATGCCTTGACTTCAAAATTTAAGTCAAAAGATACGTTATTTTGGAGAAGGGGTTTTACTTTTGTTCCCACAGGAAATGAGAGTCTGTGGATTCATTCTTGGTTAAGAAAAATAAGGCTTGATTGAGGAAGACCTTGACCATAATCCTAAATTTTTTGGGGGTCCCCATAAGATCATCAGTGTCCTATCAGCAGGAAGTAGCCTAGAAAACAATACCTACATTCCCAACAAATGAATTATGGATGTTTGTCTTTGTTTAATTTGTTGGTTATAAGTTGTTGTAGATAATGGTCAGGAAAAAGCTAAACAAAGAAAATGAGATTCAAGGTTGTTGTTTTGAAAAGAAAAACGGGAGACTATAGATATAATAAGATAAAAAGGTAGATTATTGAATACTACTTTTACAAAGCAACTACTAGCTTTAAATATTTTATACTGCACACCACCATGGAGTTCTGGGTTCGTGTGACTGGACCCTGGCACAGTGTGGATGCCAGGCACATGAGGGTGTCAGGGGTGAACGTGGCACAGTGAAACTGCCCCTGAATTGGTGTGCCAACCCAGTATTCCACTGCTACTCAGTCCCAAAGCCACTCCTATCCCAAACACAGCGTCTTTCATAGTCAGGATGGTACAAGGGGCGAGTCGTTTGGATTTTTTGTTTGTTGGTTTATTTTTCAGTTATGTCTCCCACTCAGTCCATGCTGACAGTAACACCCACTATGTCCAGAATGGTCTTGAACTCATGCCAATCTTCCTGCTTCAACCCCTAGTGCAGAGTTGACAGTTGTGGGCCATCATGCCTGGCCAGCCTGACTTCAAAATAATAGTGTTAATTTTCTAAGTTTGCCTTCACAAATGACCACAAAGAGATGAATTAAGATGAAAGAAATCCCTCCCTGAACCTTCTGAGGTCAGGGGTACTGAGTGAAGATGCTGGGGCTTGGTCTCTTCTGGAAACTCTGAGAGAAAGAAACTGTCATGGGTCCTATGTCCCTATCGTGACTCCTACTGACTTCTGTCTGCTCTTAGCCTTCCGTATTTGTCAGTGTGTGAATCTGACCTCAGTCTCCATTCCCACATTGTCCTTCTTGCCTCTGTTTCCTCTCCTCTTCCCACAACTGGCCTTTGTGGCACCTGAATCTAGCATGATCTCTTTATCTTTAATTATATCCACCAAGACCTTGGCTTCTGAATGACATTGTGTTGTAAGGTCTCTGTAGACCTGCACTAGAGAAAGGTCACAAATTAACCCACCCCAGACAGCCTATGGAGTTTCCAGACAGAATGAATGAGAGACATGGAAGTGAGGAGGGACCCATGGTGGTCCCCACAAAAACACAATTAGTTAAGTGTGGTAGTCTGAACATAATTGACCTCCATAAACATATAGGGACAGGTACTATCAGGATGTATAGCCTTGATGGAAGAGGTGTGTCACTGTGGGGGCAGATTTTGAGGTTTCCTATGCTCAGGCTACACCCAGTGCAGACATGAACTCTTCCTATTGACTGCAGATCAAGATGTAGAACTCTCAGCTTCTTCTGCAGCACCACATCTGCCTTCACACCATCATGTTCCACCATGGATAATGGAGAATAATGGACCAATCCTCTGAAGCTGTAAGCCAACCCAATTAAAAGTTTTACTTTATAAGAATTTCCATGGTCATGGTGTCTCTTCACACTGATAGGAACCCTAACTAAGACACTAAGGATTCTTCCAGGCACTGATAGCCTTGGGCAGGGTCTCCAGTGTCCCTGGGCCCTTCAAGGCTGAGCTAGCCTTCATGCTCCTGAAAAGTATGATCCTGGGTATCCTTTCCTAGAAAGGAAATAAGATAATGAAGAGCTGAAAGCCTACTCATATACGAGCAGGTTGTTACCCCTTACCCCTGCCCAACAGACCCCACCCAGCCATGTCTGTCTCCATATTTTTCTGTGCTATTCTTCACAATGCAGTGGTCTCTTGATGGTAACAGTGGCCTTGACTTTTTAATAGTTTTCTATTATTTAAAAAAATGAGTACACTGGTAATTTGGGGCCAGTTCCTTGACCTCAGTTTATATAGCTATAAAGAGTGGTAGCAATACCAACCTTGAGAAAGTGTGAGGAGGTTGACAGGCAGTGTGAAAGCTCATTGATACAGAACCTGTCCATGCAGAAGTGTCTGTGGATGGCTTTGGACTTGGGTAGTACTTTGAGTCAACCACTGAGCCATGCTGGTTGTCAGGCTAGGCCATCTCAAATAAGAATTGAATAACTGAAATGTGAAATTACAGCCTTGGACATGTGAAGGAAGAACCCAAAAGAGGCAGCTTTCCAGACTTTGGTGGGATCAGGGCATGCCTGATATTCCAAAATAGAATAATCTTGCCATAGAGGTCACATGTTCAAATGCTAAGATGGGAATAGCAAGGCTGACCTGGTGTAGGCCTACAACTCCAGTTACTTAGTGGGATGAGGTACATGTATGGGGGGGGCTCAAAACTAGTCTTGATCCAGAGTAAGTTCAAACCAAGTACATCTTCCCAAGATCCTTGTACAAAACAAAATGTGCCAGGGCTGAGGATATATGCCTGACTAGCATGCAGGAGGCTCTGGGTTCAATCGCTGCTAAAACGAAGGAAATAAATAAGCTAGTTAAATTAAGTAGTAATAACAGAAACTGATGCACTGGGATCCTGAGTCCACTCCAGGGCACATTTCTGTTCAAGACTGAAAACTCGGGCTGCGGAAATGACTCAGTGTATAAGGTGCTCCCCAAGCCACTGCAAGGACCTGACTTGTGAGCTCTGGTGCCCATGCCAATGCTGGGCAGGAACGCTGGCCCTGCTGGCACCCCAGTGTTCAGGAAGAAGAGGCAGGTGGCTTCTGGATCAAGCTTGCCAGTAGATCAGCCAAACCATCAAGGTCTGGGTTCAAATGAGAGACTTAGTCTTAACACACAAGGCGAAGACCAGCCCAGGAAGACACATCAGCCTCTCACTTTCATATGAATGTGCACCAGCTCCTACACATGTGGTACATGCATACATGACAAAACAAACAGAAACGGCTGTGTTAGACATGGTGACACATGCCTTAAGTCCCAGTACTTTGGTGGAGACAGAAGCAGGAATATCTCTGTGAATTTAAAGCTAGCTAGGCCAGTTAGAGTTTTCTAATATATAGTGAGACCTTGTTTCAAAACAACAGCAACACATAGAAACAATCAAACTGCAAATTTTCTATATAACACAGGCCAATTCTGTCACATATTTTCTTATAATCACTTTGGAATAGTATTAAAATGGTATCAGTAACAATTTATTGGTTAATGATGTGGGATGCCCTTCTGAATGCTGTGAATATGTTTTATTACCATTGGTAAGTAAAGAAACTGATTTGACCAATAGCCAGGCAAAATAGAGCCAGGCTGGAAATCCAGGCAAAGATGATACAGGGAAAAAGAAGGCAGAGTCTGGGAGACACCATGAGATGCCAAAGGAGCAACACACCAGAGGGCCACCAGGAAGCCGCGGGACCCGTGGCAATATGCAGATTATTAGAAATGGGTTAATTTATATAGAGAGGTAGCCAGTAAGAAGCCTGAGCCACTGACCAAACAGTTTGTAAATAATGCAAGCTTCTGTGTGATGACTTGGGACTGAACAGCCAGGAAATAAAAGTAGTCTCCAGCTAGAGGTTAAGGCAAATTGCAGCTTTTTTTCAATTCCCATTTCTGGACTTCTAGACTTTACTATACTAATCTGTCCTTCACACACATATATAGTTCTTTACTATTACTACTTCTGTCCACAGGTGTGGACCATCAGTATGAAAAATTGTATTGCTCAGGTTGGTCTGAGGGGTCAGTAATTGTGCTCAACAGGGAGTGAGAGCCACCCTGGGTTTCTCTTTCCTCTCTCTCACCTTGCCCTGCCCCACTGTCGTCACTGTGAAAGGAGATTACTTCCTGACAGCTCTTCATGTCAGTCACAAGTCTAAGTCAGCCACTTATCAATTGACCCACTGTTAAAGCTAGACACTCACTTCAGCATCTGTCAATGGCCTCTTTTTGTCCACTTAGACTGGAGCCTACGTCCCTGCAGCTGCTCATTTGGAAGCATGCACAGACTGTTGAAAGCAGGGAAACACATCTAGAACTCGGAAAGTCGGCTGGCCTGCGTGTGTTTGCCGCTTCCGCCGCTGCCTAACAAAGAATCCGGAAACAAGGCTNCCGCCGCTGCCTAACAAAGAATCCGGAAACAAGGCTGTGCTCGGCAGTGGTCCCCTCGAAATGCTCAGTGCAGGATCTGACCCTGAAACTGTGTCTCTCACCAATAGAAGGGCCGAGTTGATTCTGCACATCTTACTTATCTAACCCATGGGCTCGCCCTCTCAGTCTTCCAGGACGTAGAGCATGTTTCAGTGCCTGCAGACCACAGCTCACCTGCACACATCTTGGCCAAGAGCACATTTGCGGGTGGTGGGGCTGGTGGGTGACATTCCTCTGGACCCAGCCAAGCCTCCTTTCCCCGCTCCGATCTGGCCAAGCATCAGGAGAGACGTGCCACTCCAGGGCAGGTGTCTTTCTCCTCCACCAGGGATAATGCATTTGTCTTTCCCAGGTGTTTGTCATGGTGCTGTCAGTCCCTCTGAACTTGCGAGACAGGAAAAGAAATGTGAACATGGGAGGAATTCAGGGGAGCTGAGGAAATTTTTCTGACATGCTCCTGCTGTGACACCACGGCGGGTGAAGAAGGCCTGTCATTGAGCTGTCAACCTTTAACCTCCCCCAGACAAATTTTGAAATGATGTGTAAAGAATGGCTGTACCCGTACCACTGGCTCCTTTCAGCTCTGCGTGTCTGTCCTTGATGTCAGTCAAAAGTAGTTAACTGGCACCCATGGAGCCTTAAAAAACACCTCAACCAATACCAGTAATGACTTCAGTTGGGAAGACCCGCTCTTGTCAAGTAATGACTTTTTGACATAAGGTATTGTTTACCTAGGCAACGTTCTCTTACTTGCATTTTAATGAGCCTAATTAATAATAAGTTAGGAGTCCTCAGCTATTTCTTCACAGCTGGACCATATGCACTAATTACACCAAATGGGCAAACCTAAAATAATCTACTTAGTGGGGTGAAGTGCTTTGAGGAGGGAGAAAATCCCCACTATTTCCCTACGTTTCTTCTCAGTCTCTGTGGCTGTGTCGACGGCCATCTCAGAGCAGTTTGGGGATTGTTACAGTGGACACCACTTCCGAACTGATGGCTCACTTTGTGGGTTTGGAAGTTTTCACTTGGTAAAAGTTTTGGGAATTTTCCAGAGAAAATGACCGAGGGAGGTGTTTGATGCATCCTGGGGGTGAGGAACTAGTGTGGTTCTCAGGATGAAGGATGGATGCCAGGAGCGGTGAGACGCAGTCTCTTAATGGAACTATTTCACTCATAGCAAATAAATAACTTCCAAAGGGCCATCTGGGAGCTTCGGGAAGCCTTGTGTGTGTCTTAGAGAGCGGGATTTTATGGTTCCCCCCTTACGATTGCCTTCCTTGTAAGCATATTCGTGTGTCCTCAGCATAATTTAGGGACGAAGGTAAGTATTTGGATCCAGGGTGAAACTATTTCAAAGGCAACAGACTCTCCCCTGTGAGGCATAACTGGACACCTGCAGAATCTTTGCCCTCAGCCCCTGGCATGAAAGCACAGGGAATGTGCATGGAGTTTTCAGTGTGATCGTCCGCAGGACACAGAGAGGTGGCACATCACTCTGATGATGTGGCTCTAGGAACACAGGGAATGGAAGGGAACTGTCACAGGGACAGGATAAGCTGAGGTGCAGCCGATAAAGGAAAGATAATCTCTTATAGGATATATCATTGATCCCCTGAGCAGAGAGCTGGTATTCATTTTCCTCCTAAATTAACCATGGTTTAGGGTTTAGGCTGTGAAAAGATCCTGAGAAAAATGCCCCGAGGAAAGTGGCAATGAAGGGAAGAAATGCCAGGATCCTTCCAGAATCCATGCTGAAAACTTAGGCCTAATACTGCTAACTACTGGATGCCAGCCTCCAGTGGGTCCAGAGGCTTTGTTCTTAGAGTGACTTTTGGGCTTTCCCAGGTCCCTGTCCACCCATGTTTTAACAAGACTTAGTTCAAAGCAGTCAGAGATGATCTGAGCTAATTGGTTGATTCAGCAAGAAACCCGGGAAAAGGTGGTGCTGAGGTTGGAGACATCAGGCTGGCAGGGTTGGCAGATGCTCTCCAGAAAGGACCTTGGAATGGAGGCGCACCCTGCCAGGCACCATATGCGTGACGGACATGACAGAGCACAGAATGTCTGAGGGGAGGTGACAGCTCAGCCCTCATCCACAGAGAAACTTCCCTTGGAGTAGACACACGTGAAATAGTGTCCACAAAGTGGACACATTGGGGAACTGCTGGCCACCTGGCAGAGCTCTCTGTCGCGGCTATCTACTGCCTGCGCATGTACAATGGGGGAGGGGACAGCACAGCTTTCCACGATGGCGTGACTGTCCCCGTTGTTCTCCGTGCATCTCTGGGACAGCAGAGGAAGAATGACAGGACAGAGACACATGGTCCCTATGGTCATGTTCACTCACTGAGAGCGCCACTGTCTCCTGGTCTCCACATCATCGTGGCGAAGGTTGACATGCAACTTTTGAACAAGAGAGAACTCACTCGTGTCTTCCTGGCTCCATTGTGAGGGCTGCTTCTATCTCCCTCCCTGAGTTTAGCTAGAAAAAGTCAGGAAAATGTCATCTAATGGGATAGGTGTCACCAGCTAAGAACATTTTCTAGTCCCCAAATAAACCTCATTCTTTGCCCTCCTAAATCTGTGAGGATGCTCTTGTCCATCCCATGCTTCCTGCCAAACCAACAGTTTGACTCTTCCTCCCACACGAAAGAGATGAATTCGGAAAGTGAGCCCTAGCACTGCACAGAAATGTGTTATTTGCACGTGGGCAGGAAAGTGGAGGCCAGACTCGTGTTTCTGAGAAATGGATTCACGAAAGGCTTCTGCCTTCTGCTGGATGTGGCTTCTAGACAGAAATCATATTGTGTTATCTGTCTTTGATGCAAACAGAAAATCTCTATGGAATGCTGCTATGCTTTGGTGGGGGAGGCATCTTAGAGGCAAGCTCCCCAAGCAAGGAGCTCAGAGGCTTTCCCAGTGACAAAGCAGACTCTGTGAGAACTAGCAATCCACCATTTCAACCAGTTTGATGCTATTTCCAGACTGGCTATCAAAAATACTTCCTTAAGCCACTATTTACATGGTAAATATTGACCCGTGTCACTGACACTATCTGTCTCTCTGTCTGTCTATCCATTTATCCATTCCATTTAGGCTTATAAATTGTCATCCACTCACAACTCCAATGGGATTCACTTTATCTATACAAACAGAGAATGCTCATTTTACTAACATTATTCCCTACTGTAGTTTACAGAATTATTACGTTTATTTAGACACCTCTGTGAGTGCATGTGTGTGTATGTGTGCATGCATGTGAGTGTGTGTTCATATGTGTGTGTTGTGTGTATTGTGTGTGTGTATGCGTGTGCCAGCATGTGCCAGCATGTGGTGTGTGGAGGTCAGAGGATAACATTTGGAGCCAGTTCTCTCCTCCTACCATGTGGGGCCAGGAAGCATACTTAGGCTGTCAGGTTTTGGAGGCAGTTGCCTTTACCTGCTGAGCCACCTGTCTCTGGTGTGCTGTTTCAAGATAAGAAAACTCGTAATTATGAACAGATGAGATGAACACTATGTCTTGGGATGAGAGGTTGGCAGGGAACCGGCCTCCCCCTGTGCCCCCTGTTGCCTCTACTCCCTCCCACACCACCAGGCCCAGTTTCCTATCCACCAGACCCTGCCTGCCTATGGTGGGGACCTGAGTGAGGCCTGGGGTAACTGTTAACCTTGGTCATTCCTGAGATTTGCACAGGCAGAAGGAAGTTAATTTTGGATTGAGGCTGCTTCGGAATTTACCTTCTTTGAACCCAGCTCAAGGTCTCAGAATGAAACTTGATTGACATCCAGAAGAGAGCATTTCTTTAGATTTCTCACTCTGAGGCCCACCTACACTAGGATAAGTCTTCAGAATCCAAATGTCTTAGTCAGTGTTCTATTGCTGTGAAGAGACACCCCCAATGAATCCTGACACCCTCACTGCGGCGACTCTTACACAAGGAGGATTTAACCACAGTTGGCTCACAGTTTCCCAGGTTCAGTCCATTGTCAGGATAGCAGGAAGCACAGTGGTTGAAGCAGACATCGTGCTGGAGAGGGAGCTGAGAGTTCTACATCCAGGTGTTCAGGCAGCAGGGAGCGGGGAGAGGAACAGGGGACATTCTGGGCTTTTCGATGCTTCGAAGCCTCCAAGCTTGTCGAAGCTCCAACTGTGTCTTGGAGGACACAGTTTCTCCAAGAAGGCAAAGCCTCCTAAGTCCTCCCAAGTAGTGCCACTCCCTGATGACTAAGCATTCAAACACAAGAGCCTGTGGGGGGCATTCTTATCTATATTCAAACCACACCACCAAATGGAAAAAAAAACCATGCTGTGTAGTTTATAGCATCTTTTGGTCATGAGCATCCTGCATTCCGCCTTTCTTCCTTGAACACTTCTCTCAATCCTCACCCCCACATGACCAAATTGAACATTTGCCTTGTCTCTCTCTCCAGAGCCATTCTGGTTTTCTACTAATGCATGTAAGCTATTATTTTGGAATCTTTTGTTTCTCTCTCCTGTTGCGTCAGATTGATAATTCTGCCTTAAGAAGTGGCCACAGGCTTAATACCACAAACAACACAAGTGACTAGGTCACTTATGTGGGTGGGAAGACTGCCTGGGTGTGGGTCATTTGGATTCTCTGCTTACAATGGGTGAAAGTCAATCACCATGTGAGGGCTCCATCTTCCAAGCTTACTGTTTGTAGATTCATGTCTTCTATAGCATTTGAATGTCCTCCTCCACTCTCAAGCTAGCGACCACGAGTAGACTTTCAGTCTGCCTTTTTAAAAAGCAATGTGTGTATCTGTGACTTTCCTGGGTCTGCATCGTGTGTATACATCATTGGCGGTGCAGCTGGAATTACAAGAAGGTACAAACTACCACGTAGGTGCTGAGACTCAGACCCCAGTGCTCTGCAAGGGTAACACGTGCTCTTAATCACTGAGCCATCTCTTCAGTCCTGAGTTTCTGACATCATTTTCTGATGCATCTCCCTGACTTCCTCCTTTGCTCGCAGCAGAACTTCGTTCCTTCTGGAACTACCAGAGGGCACTCGACATCCCCATCTTCAGCTCTAGAGACTTTTCTGTGTTCCTGGCATGAGCCCCTTCCATTCTGAGGCCTGCAATGGGCAGCAGAGTCTATGCATCACAAGTCTCCAGCTTCCTCTTTGACAGGCTGCTTGTGATGACACTGGGCCCATCCAAACAATCGAGATACTCAATCAGCTGATTAGCGGGCTTGACTGCAGCTGAACTGTAACTCTTTTTGTCATACAATGTGAGACGGTCCCAGTTCTAGAGACTAGGGGACAGATCACATTCAGAGAGTGTCTTAGTTAGGTTTCTACTGCTGTGAAGAGACACCATAGTCATGGCAACTCTTCTAAAGGAAAATATTTAATTGGCTAGCTTACAGTTCAGAGGTTCACTCCATATCATCATGCCGGGACATGGAAGCATACAGGCAGACATGGTGCTGGAGAAGTAGCTGAGAGTCATGTATCTTGCAGGCAACAGGAAGTAGTCTGTCTCATTGGGTGTGGCTTGAGCACATATGAGACCTCAAAGTCGGCCTCCCCAGTGAGACATATCCTACAACAAGCCCACACCTACTCCAATAAGACCATGCCTCCAAATAATGCTACTCCTTTTGGGGGCATTTTCTTTCAAACCACCGCAGAGGGCATTGCTCTACCAACCACAACGATTCTGAGAAAGAAGTCTAGCACACACCTTCTTTTTGGGTGGTGTGCCCATCTGGTCTAGCATTCGGTCTGGGACTATTTCTACAAGGCTTTAACAAGCCATTGCTAGAGACTTCCTGTCATGTGTCTTCACTGGCAAGTCTTTATGCTGGGGGAGCTGAAACCACAGCTGTTTCGCAGTTTTTCACCCTGAGAGCTGCAGATCAGTGTCCCTGAGAATCTGTGTGTCCACAAGTCTCTCCATAAGCTATGGACACTTGTCAGAATCCCTCTCTACGCTATGGATGTATCCTCTTGGTTTTCTTACATAGCTTATATGTATAAGCAGTTATCATAAGTTCCAGTTAATCTTCTTACTAGGCCATAGAGTATAAATTCTTGGGGTTCATCATGTATTCATTCATACAAGCCTTCTATTAAGTGGTCAATAAGATGGCTCGGTGGTAAAGGTGCTTGTAGCCAAGCCTTTTGATGTCTCAAGCTGGATTACTAGTACATACATGTGTCTTACAAGTTGTCCTCTGACCTCCACACATATTTGACCCCCATCTCTAAATAAATGCAATAAAAATGTATTATGTTTAATGTCTACTTGATATGGGATTCCCCTCTGTATGCTGTGAGTGTTTATTACCATTGGTTAATAAAGAATCTTCTTTGGGCCTATGGCAGGGCAGAATAAAGTCAGGTGGGAAATCTGAACAGAGATATAGAGGGAAAGAAGGTAGAGGCAAGAAGATGCCATGTAGCTGCCAAAGGAGAGAGATGCTGGAGCTTTACCTGGTAAACCACAGCCTTGTGGCGATACACAGAATAGAAATGGGTTAATTTAAGATGTAATAGTTGAAGCCTAAGCTAATAGGACAAGCATTGTTTTAATTAATATAGTTTCTGTGTGATTATTTTGGGTCTGGATGACCAGGAAATGAATGTGCTGTCTCTGGTTACAACTAATCTATGAAAAATTATCACTGAGTCAACAGTCAACAGCTCCTCTGTCTTTGGGCAACCCTTACAATATACTGGGTGCATTCTCTGAAGTTGTAAACACTGAGCAAATGCCAAAGCTTTGACCTTCAGAGAAATGCAGAGTTATGTTCCCAAGACCTTCTGGTTATAACATGATCGTCAACTGATTACACAATCATTTCTAACAAGCTTCTGTTTTAAAAACATCTTGTGCATAATAACTTATACACATATACACAATTTGCTTCATCAAAATAGAGCTCATAGCTAATAGCACTGTGCCAAATGTCTGAACAAAGCCCATCTAACTCACTGGTTTGTCTCTAAGGCGCATGTCTGTCTTCTTGAGCTCAGAAGCAGTAGATAGTGCTTTAATGCTATGTCATTAAACAGTGATGCCACCAACAAAACCATGTGAATGCAAAAAGATCTACACTAAACAGTGCAAAAGGAACACTGGTTGGGGTCCCTGAGAACTGACAGAAGAAAGCAGTGCACCCCTTCATTTGGCCTCAGCCAGGCACGTGCGTGTTGAGTGCTATGGTCTACCCCATTCTGTGTATGTTCTCAAGTGACCAAGAAAGCACAGTCATGCTTTGCAGCTTCGCAGTGAATCTGGGTGAGCAGGCAAATTCACAAACATAGAATCCGTGAATAGTGATAATAGATTATACCTTATTTAAAAGGTTATACTTGAAAAATCAATTAAAGCTAACACCTCAAAAATGATTAACGAGTCTTATTTGGCTTGGCATGGTGCTGCAAACCTGTAATCCTAACACACAGGAGGCTGAGAATGGAGAATTATTGAGTATGAAGCCAGCCTGGGCTACAGTGTGGAAACCAGTCTCAATAAATAAATTAACATCAATAAATGACAAAAGCATCATTTGTCCTGTGCTTTTGCTAACAGCAGTGGAGGTCTTGGTTCAGCAGTGTCCATTTGGATCTCAGGAGGCCATTGCTACCTGTGTGCTGCATACTTTCTTTTTGGGCTCCTTGGTCACCCTGAGCTACTTGCCATCCCATAGCTCCTCAATCACCAGTGGTCCTGTTCTCATCCTTCCAGCTTTTCTGAATGCCCGGAGGACACGAGCGAGCGGGATCCAGTTTGCCCTTGCCCTGGAATCCCGCGAGCCTTCTGTATCATCCCTCTCCTGGTAAATTTCTCTCCTTCCTGTGGAGAGTGCGGGGCTGCCGGAGTGAGCAGGGTGCAGGGCTGCCAGAGTGAGCCTGTGATGGGAAGGACCCACGAATGTGATGTTCATTTCCTCCTTTTCTTGTGGTGAGGAAATGAAGATCTCAGTGCATTGTTGCTCTCATAGGGCTGGATTAGGCATAGCGTCTTGGAGGAACTCACAAACTGTAAATAAAATTGAGATTATTTTAGCATCAGGAGCCCTTTGCTTTGTTTTTCTTCTCTCGGTCTTCAGATTTTCACTCAGTTGAAACTAGCAAAACACTAGTAACACTATCAAGTTACTGGAGAATGTCCTCGCAGAACTGAAGCTAACCGGCAAACTTCCTGGTTTCTGGGGTGCACTTTCTCGCTCTCCTCATACCCACAAATGATAAATAATTTATGGTACTGATTTTAATATTTTCTTTATCAAAATCAAGATTTTAGGTATTTCAAGTTATTGACAGCCATATTTCGTCAGTCAATAGTTCAGATGAAACATCATCAGCAATAAACAGCCAGGAAGCATTTACAGTGTCTTTCACTGGAACAGATGGAGGAACAAAATTAAGACACTGTCTACACCCTTGCAGATTCCCATGAGTACCTTGAGTAACGTTACACAGGCTTCTTTGCTGGTTTGTTTCTGCTTTTTGTTTTTAAGCGAAGTATTTGTTGCTTGGCATCTCCTGATCATTTTTTTGGGGGGGGGGCAACAAGAATCCCAAAGGACAAACCTATCCTCTTGAATGTTTCCTTTGGACATCCCCAAGCTATGTAAAAGGCAATGTGGAAATCAGTCAGACTTGGATTTGAATCTCAAGTTCCATATTTAAGCTCTGTGTTTAAGATCAGTGGTGCACATAACCTCTTGGAGTTTTAGCGTCCTCATGTCAAATGGCAGTAACCACCTTTCCTGGATTTTTGAGAGGGTTGAACTAGTCTTTTATGGAAGAGCTTCAGTCCTAGGGTCTAGATACATGGGAGATGACTGTAGCAATGGTGGATTCTCCTTCCATGAGTTCCCTGATGTGGGATGTTCTTCTGCACATGTGTTGCTTTTATTGGTTAATGAATAAAGCTGCTTTGGCCTGTGGCAAGGCACAATATAGCCAGGCTGGAAGAGATATATAAAGAGGAAGTAGGTGAAGTCAAGGGGATACCATGTAGCTGTCAAAGGAGAAAGACCAGGGACCTTACAGGTAAGCCACAGCTTCATGGTGATACACAGAATAATAGAAATGGGTTAATTTAAGATATAAGTATAGCTAGCTAGAAAGACATCTAAGCCTTTGGCCAAACAGTGTTTGAATTAATATAATTTCTGTGTGATTATTAATGTCTGGGTGGCCAGGAACGAAACATTTACAGAAGTTCCCAGTCGATTTTTTCCTATAGCCAAACTCTCTCCTAGACATTTGTTTGTTTGGTTTTTATTGTCAGCTTGACACACATAGAGTTGCACAGGAAGAGGGAACCTCAGTTGAAGGTTGCCTCCATCAGATTGTCCTGTGGCAATGTCTGTGACAGAGAGCCTTGATGGATGAATGGTGTAAGAGGGTCTAGACCAGCGTGGTCTAGACAGGTTGGTCTAGTCTTACAAAAGCGAAACACAGTCTTCTTTCCACTTCTGAGTTCCTGCCCTCCCTCAGAGATGGCCTGTGACCCGAATGTATAAACTAAAACAACCCGTGCACCCCTCTGTTGCTTTCCGTCAGGGTGTTTACTGCAGCAACAGGTAGCACACTAAAACACATTTTAATTGGTAGATCTCTACTGAATAAGGGAAAAGCTACAATAATATGTGTTGTCTTAGTTAATTTTCTCACCTCTGTGGAAAAAAAAATCCCACATGGTTAAGACAATGTAATGGAGAAGGGGTTTATTTTTGCCCAGTCCATTGTGGTGAGAAAGTTCTTGCAGCAGGAGCTTGAGGCAGCTGGCCACATCACACCCACATCACGTCCACAGTTAGGAGGCAGACACAAAGATGATCTTGCTCAGCTTGCTTCTACCTTTTCATTCGGTCCAGGACCCTAACCCATGGAGTTGCTCACATTTAGAGTAAGTCTTCCTACCTTAATTCTATCAGTCTATAAACTCCCTCACAGGCATGATCAGAGATGTACCCTAATAGAACTTATGGTCTAGCAAATGTAACCAAAGGGGAGATTATAGCTATATAGAGGAGGTTACAGTCATTGTAAATGGAGTCCAGTTGCGGTCACAAAAGAATATTCTTCACAAAGCCAATTCCAGAAACTCTCATTTCAACCTCTTTTCCAGAGATTATATCGTGATTCCAGAGATTATATCGTGATTCCAGAAGCCTTGAGCTACATTTGTTTGCCCAGTTTTTTTTTTCTTTTATGAAAAATCTACAGAGTTGTGCCAGAAGAAACTCATGGCATGTTGTAAGTTTAATTATGTTCAATTCATTAACACAATTAGAGCTGTGAACAAATTTATCGACACAGCCAGAACCACTTAGTAACAGGCCGTAAGTCATAGATTAGAAGACTCACTCCCGCAGACCTCGGATCTCTGGAAAGAAGTGGGAACAGCATCTTCAGATCCTTGGCTCAGTGGTGGGGACTTGACCAGCCTTCTCTCCAGCTCCTAAAGGGACAGAATTTTTAAAGAGCTTTCAATAAAGTTTCATTATTTTTGTTAACAAGTTAATTTAAAAACCTACTGAAGATCACATAGTTTGCTAATTCTCCATCCAGGACTGTGTACTTCTCTGAACAGTTAGTTGAGATGATAGTACTGGAGCCCTGCCTCATAAAAAGTTCCATATGTGTTTTTGATGACATCAGCTACCAGAATGCACCTATATTTTCCAATATGGGATTACTTATGACACTAAGAAGTATTGTCGTGTCCAGACTCTTAGGCAATCCACTTGGGTTTACATCCTGCACTCTGCCCTTCTGGTTTACTGAGGTTATTGGCAGTACTGACCTAGGGCATGTTTGCAGTGTTTCTGAGCCTTTGGTGTAGCTCTTTCTTTGGAACTGAAACACTCTCTTGGAGGGAGGTTGAAGATCAAAAACATTACAAGATCCAAAGGGCTGCAGCCCCTGAGATTATGGAAGAAGTAAACAAGGACGGAGAGATTCTTCAACCCAGCTGCTTACAAGTTGGGCAGAGAGCTCTGGAGATTCAGCTTTGGTGAACCACTTCCCAAGATGGGATGGGCTTCTCACGGATGGAGCTGCAGCAGTCTTGTGTGCTCCTAGAACCAGCCCCAATAAGACTCACAGGTCTGCTGGGCTAGATATGCATAGGATCTCCTCTATGGTCTGTGGCATTCTCTGTCCAGGGTGAACAGATGTCTGTCCATGTCTCCCCAGGGAAAGTCACAGACTCACTTGCTGTAATTACAAAAATGACAACATATGGCTGAGGTCACAGCTCAGGGGAATTGAGCCTAGGGGATCTAGGCACAGTTTTCTTTATATAAAAGTATGTAAATAAATACTCAAGTAACAGTGTCTGTCATAGATATTTAGGTTTAAAAAGCAATAATAACTACAGTTCTGGAGGAAAAGGTACCCTGACTGTCAGAGCCAGGCTGAAGTTGTGAAGGGAAGGTGTCCTGGATTCCTACAGTTGTGAGGAGAAAGGTATCCTGATTTGTTGGGAAGTCAGGCTGTACCTGAAGCTGGGTTCTTGTGGGGGATGGTCTCCCTGCAGGATGTGGCAATCCTGCTCCTCTCCACCAGAGATTCGCTACAGCTGAGCATTGCTTGCTACACTTGAGCTCTGCTCCACTCCTCTAAGGGAGTTTCCCCACAAAGATGTCCATTTGTTCTCAGCGCCACCCAAATCGTTACTTCTCTGCTTCACTCTGCTAAGGGGAAAACCCAAGAGAAACGGAGCAATCTGCTCCAGCTCTGGCGAAAAGTTATTAATTCTGCTCTGCTCCCCTAAGGGAGGTTCCCAGCAGAGATTCTGCTCCACTCGGCAAAAGAAGGTCTTCAACCAAAATTCTTTCAAGAGATTTATTTGGGAAGGAGGAATTCAGAAGAGTGGCTGCGTCTGCCAGTGTGTAAAAGGGTCACTGCCAACTGAACAGGCAGAGGGGCTTATATGAGGCTTTGTAGGGACAGCCTTTGTCCAGGGAGAAGAGACTATTTTCAGGGTAGGAATTGGTCAGATTTCAATCCCAGCCCCACATCTTGACAAACTCAGAGATTGGTTAGATTTTGTACTCAGGGATTGGTTGGTTTCATGCTCAGTTGGTCAAGGGCAGATTTGGCTCTGGTTTCAGGGCTAAAATGTTTCTTTCACTGGCTCTAATTCCAGGGTCAGGGTGGTTTTCTATGGCTGGACTTTTTGTTTTACTTTGTTTTGTTTTTTTGAGGCAGGGTTGGAATTTGTAACTTTGGAGCCTGCCTTGGAACTAGCTCTGTAGACCAGGCTGGCCTTGAACTCACAGAGATTTGCCTGCCTCTGCCCAGTGCTTGGATTAAAGGTGTGTGCCACTACCGCCCACCTGCCTTTGTGGCTGGACCTTTTACCCTACAGTAAGAACTTTCAGACTATCAGCTGGTACACTCACAGAGGGCGCAGTTATCACAGACACAGCCCACCACCAACCCTGGTTCTCCCAAGGAAAACTTTTCTCTTCCCCACACCTAATAAGAATCCCATGCTTTTTCTTGCTTTCCAAATGGTCTCTGTCATTTGTCAGGCAAGTTATTTGCATGTACATCAATCTTGCCACCTTTGCAAAGTAAGAGATTTTAAAATGGAACGTAGTCTGCAATTTTTAACACAGTCTTACAATGCTCATCTGATACACAGTGTGGCTCAGTGAAGAACAAGGAAGTAGGATCCCGAATTGAAAGTAGATACAGTCTTGGACCTTTCCAGACACAACAGCAAAGTGAACCCATGTAGCGCAAACTTAATTGGTCTTAAAAATAAAAACCCAGAGTCAGATATTGGGGTAAATGCTGAAAGATCAGAGAAGCAGGGCAGCCAGCCACTCGTTCTTATCTCTATGAAATCCTCAGGCTGAATGGGGTATCCTGTCTCTGCAAGTCCTCACGCTGAATGTGCTGAGCTCTTGTCTCCTCCTGCCTTTTATTCCTCTCTCTGCCCAGCCGTATCCCTTCCTGTCTCCACCTCCCTAGTGTTCCAACCAAACATCTAGTGCTGGGATCCAAGGCATACAACTCCGAAGTCCTGGGATTAAAGGTGTGAGCTATCACTTCCTGGCTCTCTTTCTCTTTTAGACTGGATGAATCTCGTGTAGCCCAGGGTGACCTTGAACTCACAGAGATTCATCTGCCTCTGTCTCCCAAGTGCTGGGATTGAAGGTATGTGCCACCACTGCCTGGCCTCTATGGCTAACTAGTGGCTTAGCTCTGCCCTCTGATCTTCAGGCAAGTTTTATTTGTTAGATCACGAACAAAATAACACCACAAACCCAGACACTTAATCGTGTGGATGCTGTGTCTATAATGGAATCTGATGCAGAATCAGCAGAAGATGCCCAAATGGTTAAGATGCAAGTTGTTAGTCTGGGTCTCACAAACTGGGGGAAACAGATTCTTTCTGAGACGAAAGTCATCGGGCATGCTTGATGCTGCTTATTTGTGGATCCCAGCTGAACTCGAGTGAGGATGGTGACAGTAAGTGAGGTAGACAGCACCTGTATTTCAGGAGCAGACAGGTGCCATCATCCTCGAGAAAATTCAAGGGAGATCAATAAAAATGATTAAGGGACTCAGAGAATTGATTTTTGAGGAAAGATTAAGAAAAATAAATGTGCAGCTTGACACATAGCCCAGGAGGAATATGATAACTGGGTGTCCCATTGATGTTTCGGATGCTGACGAAAAGACACCAGGCATAGGGAGACAAACTCCCTAACAAGGTATCTGGGGACACAGTTTCCTCGAGAAGTGGTGGAAAGCCCTGTCCCAGAAGTGCCCGTGACTCAGGTGGACAGATGCTTCCAGAACTTTGCTGCCAGACCAGAAAAATGAACAAGACCACCATGTATTTTTTAATGTGATTTTCTTAATTCCTAGGAGCATGGGGGTGAATGATAGCAGAGTTATAACATCAAGGAAGCTCCTGCTTTTAGATTGGTGAAACCTTAAGACCTCATCATCAAAGTCAAGGAATGAAGAACTACCAAATCCAAATAGATATATCCATGCCCTAAGAATAAATGGATAAATTATACATGCATGAACATACACATATTGAAATGCCTATATATGTAGCAGACTATAACGCACACACTTACTTATGAAAATGTCAGTTGGTGTGCTTATGTTCAGTGACATGCCACAGTTTCCAAAGAGGGCTGAGCATTGACAGAGTTCCTTGGCGAGTTACATCTGCCCTTTCTTCTGGCAGTTTCCAGAAGCAGCTCCTAAGCCAAGTGTGAATCATCTCTTTTTGGCACAGCAAAGGCCGCTTCAGCTGAGCCACCTTTCAGGGTCATTACTCTTAAGGCTTCATTATGGGTCGTTGGAGGAAATGACATAATCCAGCTCAATTCACCAAGAGTGGTTGCATCCCAGCAGCTGCATAGCCTTTAAAGTCACAAAACGTTGTGGTGCAGTCCCCAGGAAAAGAATTTCTCTGTGACAAGTGGGGACAAGTGGCTGGAATGTGACCTTCTGGTCTGAAGCTTCTTTCACATGTTTATTGCAGTAATGAATGTGTACAATACGATGCATTTATTATTATACCACATATTTATATTACTGAAAATGCAGACTGTTTGGTGGCTGTTTCTCATACTTTCCTTGTAGAGCAGGGGACCTTTTCATAGACACTAGGATAATAAAACATGAGAAAGAGAAAATGGCTGTGGGAAAATGCCAGGCGGCACTGGCCTATGAATTTTCCATGACAGAGCCTCGCATTTGTTGGGCGGTGTAACTCAGATTTACTTCCCACATTATTGAAAGGATACAGGGGGTTAATGTGCCACCTTCTTGCTGTTTGACAACTGAAGAGAAATTGGATTTTCTTCTCAAGTGTTGGATACTCAAGAGTCTTCTGAAGAACAGGTGTGTTGCATGCCGCTAAATGCTTAGTGTCCTTTTCCTATGAGCTAAACTTTTCACAAAACTGGCACACCTTAGTTATATGCAGTACTGAGTTCCATAACAGCATTTACACACACACATACACACACACACA
>LOEQ01003907.1:81804-94040 GCA_001685075.1 Bramus lutescens
TGGGAGGGAAATGGGAGGAGCGGAGGGGGTGGAAATTTTTAATAAAAAAAACCAATCAAGGATTAAAAAATAAACAACAAATCATTTTAAAAAACAAACAAACAAACAAAAAAAGAATGAATATCCAGAGCGCCTGGTCTACCAAGTTGTTTATCTTCTTTATTCTCTGACTTAGCTGCTCTAGCAATTGGCCCTCACTGCTCTCCTGGGGACGCCGGGACTGGCTGGCTTCAGTGGAGCCCTGTTTAGCTTCTGACTTTGTGGTTCTGCATTGTAGCTGGGTACAGGAGACGAGAGAGGGAAGTGGGGTTAAAGAAGGAGGGAAGGGAAAAGTCTTTTCAACAGACTTAGGTTATATATTGCAAAGAAAGGGCACCGCGTCCTGAGAACATTATCATTCCAGAGAGCCACTCAAGTGTGGTCAGATTACATCAGCCCCTTCAAGGAGCCCCTCCCGTCCACTTCCTCTATGACAACGCCAGAGTGGGGAACAAGGCCAGGAGAGACCTGGCTCCTTGGCAACACTTTCGCAACCCTCATGCAGAGCACCTCATACCTGCCCACTGGAAAGCAGCGTTCCTGATGTTGGCATGTTGGTGAACCAAAATTAGCATCAGTCTGGATTTTGAGGTTGTGACCAAACAACAGAGGAACAACATGGGGAGGATGTATTTTGCCTACTGGTTTTAGACTACTATGGTGGGCAAAGTATCATGAAAAATGGTTCACAACATCATGGTTAGGAAGGAGAGAGAGAGAGAGAGAGAGAGAGAGAGAGAATATGCTAGCACGAGTGGCCTCTATACTCTTTCCTCCTATAGTCCATTCAGGTCCCAGTGCATGGGATGATGCAGCCCATATTCATGGTGGAACTTTATCTATAAAGTAGGATAGAAGTCCTGTTGTATAGGTCATATTCTGTCTGAAGGCTCCAGTTCCTAGTGGGAAACTGCAATGAGACTGTAATCTCATTGTAATCTCATGCAGTCTAGACACCCCTGGTATCTTCCCCACAGATCTATGCAGAGCTCTGCTCCCTAACTCCCTAGGCCTGTGTCAGTCTAGCCAAGTTTTCAACCAAGATCATCCACTATACCATCCCTGTCATCCCTCTACAGGCTCCGGGCACCTGCACACTCGTGATCCTTTACTAAGTCCTTTCATCTAATCCCAACCCTCCCCCAAAGCTGCTCCTCACCAGTTCGTACCCACGCCAACCTGTTACTAATTCTTAAGCTCTGTGTGCACTTTGCTTAGCTTCATTGTGTCTCCCCACATTAGAACAAAAGCTCTGTGGTTCAGAATCTGTCACTTTCTTCCCCCGTGTTCTCAGCTTGTAGTTCCTGGCCTAGAGGAGACACAGTAAATACTCACTATATATAAAAAACCATCTTTGCTGGACAAATTTTCTAAAGTTGGGGGAGGTGTCTATTTGGTTCATATTATAAAGTCTCCTAAATAACTGGAAATTTATTAAAATGTTTTAAAGCCCAAATATGAGGGTTTCATCTCCATTTGAGTTATCTTAAATATTTAGGATAGAGGTTTTCTAGACCCCCACCTTCTCTTTGCATTGATGCCTTCTATAGAGCCTTCTCTTGACTCCCAGGACTCTCAGACGAAAGGACACATGGAAATCAAAGCCCACCTTCTTTTTTTCCTCAGACTGCAGATGAGGTTACCATCTGGCTGTCCAAGACATGCAGAGTCCAGATCAACTTGTGAGCCTTAGTTAATGTCAACATTGTTTGGAGTAAACTTATTTTTTGATGTGGTGGCTAACAACAATGCATATTCATAAATGCTGATGAGGTAGCAGAAATGAGATGGCTGTAAAGCTGAGCAGGCCACATGGCTGGAAAACAGACAGTTGGGAATGAGCTTCACCTCTCCATCAGAGATAGAAGCCCTGGGCTACCGGCTGTTTTCTTCATGAAGGCTACATTTCCTAACAGGAACTAGCAGTGACATTTTGGATCTTTTTGATTTTTGATGGATGATGATTTTTATATATTAAAGTTTTTTTATACAACAAATCTGTAAAGGGCAGTGTGTTATAGGCCAGAAGCACAGCCATATATAGTACTACCCGATCAGCTAAGAATAATATATTGAATTTGATTTGGAGCCCATAAAAATCACCAGAGTGATTTTTTGAAGAATATTAATAAAATACCTTTGAGGGACTAGTTATCTGGGCATGGAAATTAAAGCTAATACAGAAAAATTTAAGAGAACTATTTAGGAACAATGCAAATTGATTGCTGCATTTGGAGAAGAGAGATAAGCTCTGCATGACTCCTGCATAGCTGCCACCTTAGGGACAATATGGAGTAACGGTGGCATAGTTCAGACTTATGCACCTAAGTCTAGAAAGCACAGTAACCAAAGTGCTATTTTTATGTAGCACATAATATGAAAATTCTCAATGCTCCCTGCCCAAATTGAGAACTTTATTGGTCTTAAAGGTCAGGGATGGCAAACAGCAACACTCTGCCCTTTAGCCTGGCTGCCCAGGATGGAGGTCAGTGAGCAACAGGAATCCCATGAGGCAACACTCAACTAATGGACACTATATAGCTGGGAGCCTGGGCTCTCCCATAGATACCTGCCAGGTCAAAGGTTTTACAAACGTCAATGAAGAGAAAAATGGACACTCTAGCTCATCTTTACACATCCAGCACTCTCAGTGAATGTGGGGTACCCAGACGCTGGCATCCTCATTGCTCAGGGGCCTGGATGGAAGATGAATGGGTCCAGGTTTCCTCAGCATGGGAGCAGGCTTATTCTGGGGCAACAGGCAATGGGAACTATGGCACTGCACTTTAACAAGACCAGCTATGGAGGGGCAGCTGCCTGTGAGTGCAGGTCAGCTATTCCTTCTGGAATGAGGAACGTGGGGAGTCCTTATGTAGAATTCTGTGACTGGTGATGCTAGAAATGGGACACTTTGTGGAGAGGATGAAGGTGATGATGAGACCATGGATGCAAAGTACCTCCTTGAAGAGGAGTATCATGACCAGGCTCATGAACAGCCAAGGCTCTGGGCAGGGACACTGAGTAGCAATGACAGAGCTTGCCACCAAACTTCTCAGCATCACCCACAGACTAGTGCCCAGCTGGAGGAAAACCCCTGAGTGAAAAGAGAAATCATGTGAGCCACTTTCCAAGATGCAGGGAGAAGGTACATCTGGCAGGACAGGTGCATGCGTCTTCAGAGAATGATGCTGTCAGTCAACGAGCTGGGGTTGAGGACCGCAAGGCCGTGACTCCAGCCATATCCACTAAGATGACACACTTCAGGATCAGCTCTGGTTGCATGATCAACATGGCTGAATGCTGGTGCCACTTGTGTGGCTGTGCTGCATCCCAAGAGCACCCAGGGCACCGGAGATCACAATAGAAGACATGTTTATAATGGTGAGAAGTGAAGCCCGTCCTTGGATTGGGCCATGTCTGCCAACACTGAGGGGCAAGGGTTGGAAGAAGATCTGGCAAGCAAGAGAAGAGACAGGTGGTGCTGGGTGCGAGGCTGGAGCTCTTTGCTACCATTTCTCTAAAATCTGTTGTTTTAGTGCAGGGGAAAGGCTGAATTGTCAGCAGAAAGGCAAGAGACCCTCCTAAGGGTGAAAATCTCAGAGGAAAACATTGCCACAGAGGCAGAAGGGACAGTGGGGGCATTATGCAGAAAATATTCTTGGGGTGCGCAAGTGGGCAGTGGGCAGAGAGGCCATTGTGAAGGAAAACACTCTCAAGGGGCAAGAATGGGCAACAGCAAGGGAGACTACTGTGACAACCTGTGTGTCTGATTTAGACCTTTAGACTATATTCGGTGACCCTCTAATATAGCTGCTGTGGTGACCCCGACCATAAACTTATTTTGTTGGTATTTCATCAATGTAATTTTGCTACTGTTTCCCTTTGTAATGTAAATATCTGATACGCAGGCTATCTGATATGCAACCCCCGTGAAAGGGTCATTAGACCCCCAAATGGACTGAGAGCCACTGCTCTAGACTCTTTGGAACAGATAGTTTTCCCTAGGGACAGTTCATTATCCAGGTTATTGACAAGCCCAGTTGGATTAAGTCTTAAGGAAGGAGACAACAGGGTATCTTTGTTGTTTACCAGAAATCCATGTCACCACCCTGGGTCAGCGATCCAACTAAAAACCAATTCATTGGATAAAAGTCGTGCAGCTGAAAAGATCAAAAAATAAACAAATAGGGCATAGATAAATAACGCATAAAATGGCCATGTTTTACAAGGAGGACCTGGCCTTAGTGGGCCTCAACAAAGCCTTCCACAGGGTCACTTTTCTCTCTACAATATCAACAGGGTTTGTGTGTGTGGGGGATCATCTCTCTTTTGTGTCACATGGTATTTTAATTTCTGAAAGGCACGGTGACAGTTCTCCGTCCCTCTACCCAGCACTGATTTCTACTTGTAAACTGGTGTGTGTCCAAGGGCGGGGCACAAGACAAATAATGTTAGTGCCTTCCTCCTGACGTCAAAGGCCAACCAATAAAGACGCTGCCCTGGAGAGGGGTTTTCCATCAAAGGAGGAAGGATCCCCGAGAGTAGACATTTGCTTGTCCTCCTTAAGGCTCTCCAGATAGGCAGAAGAGTGTTCAGCAGGCCCCTGGGCAATGGTTGCCAGTCATTGTCCACACCTCACTAGCATCAACTTCAATCGCCTGGTAACCTTGAATAAGGCCAAGTCTATTTAAGATCTGGGGTCATATCTGTCATAATTATGAAGGACACCGAGAAGCAAATCAATAGTCATAGAAGAGAGTGAACCTTCTAGAAGGGAAAGGAGAAACACTAGCGAATGACTGGTGTCTCCTCATTTTGCTTGGTCTTCTGGGGTTGGTTGAAGCATGCCCTATTCAATTTCAGAACCTCCTTGGTTGGTAGGGAACCAAGTTTCCTGGCCAGCAGGGACCTTGAACTTTGACCCTCCTGTTCCCACTTCCCAAACACTGGGATTATAGGTACTGTGCCATTATGTCCAGCTTCTATGCATGTTTAATGATCTGCTTTTGTGCCTTGGACTTCTTTTCTTAGTAAAATTCAATGGTAATTTTGCTTAGACGGAAAGCATTTCTTCCTTGGCATGCTTCTATCATTTTTTTGGTTTGGTAATAAATGAGCCCTTCAACTAAATGAATGAGCCTTTTAGACTTACACAGACTGTGAACAGACATCACAGCTTACTTTGAGTGATTATTTTTAGTAACACGTCACCCTGTTTATGCAAGAGCAGTGACTTGCCCCTGCTACCTTTCTCCGCTGTTCCTGTGGCTGCAGTGACCCAAACCCAGTGGAGGAAGCAGGGAGACAGGTGAGTGGTGGTGGAGCTCTGAAGACAAATCTCCACATCTCGCTCCTTGCCGCGATGAGTGGTTGAAAGGAAGGGTCCCAGAAGCAGGAGCCTCTTGACCTTCTTCACCTCTGAGGCTGGCCGCAGAAACAAAAACTCCTCTCTGCAGAAGTCGGCCATATTGCTGGAAAATAGAGTGTAGCTTTCCACACCTTTCTGCGTGTGAGCCCAAAGAAAGGAATTGTCTTGTGAGGCAGGGGTTGTATCTTGGTGGTAGAGGGCTTGCAGACACAGGGCCCTCAAGTGATTCCCAGCACCTAGAGGTGTGTGTATGTGTATGAGAGTGTGTGTGTATGAGAGAGTGTGTGTGTGTGAGAGAGAAAGTCTGTGTGTATGTGAGAGAGAGAGAGAGAAAGAGAGAAAAGAGAAAGTCTGTAAGAGAGAGAGAGAGAAAGAGAGAGAGAGAGCGAGATGTACGGACACTCAGGGAAATGTGTCCTGGTCTCAGAGAGGCCAGGAAGCACCTGACAAATGCTTTGCATTGTACTGCTTGTGTACTGCTTGTGTCTGTTACTCATCAGTCCCAATCCTCTTCCTCAAAGCTGTGCCCTGAGACAGCTTTCTCTAGGCCTTTCGGGTCTCATCTCTAAGGTTCTGAGGACATACATGACTGGGGTGCAGGAAAACTGACCTTTTCTCACTAAATGTCTTGTCAGAAGCCGACCTTACTCAGTGACACGTGGGAAAACGTGTCTGTCTTAGCTGGGCCGGCATTGGGCTTTCTGCTCTCAGGGTGGACGGCTTTTCTCCCTGGTAGAACTCTCCCCCCAGCAGGCACACTTCAGCTGTGGTTTTCAGAATCATTTTTATCTGCTGTGGGCAAAGGCTGGTTTCTACAGTGAGCTAGAATTTGTAACGCTACACATAACTGTATGCTCCAACATGTCTCACCCCAAATACTGACCCCCAACCCCCACAAGCCCCTTCCAAAAATAATCTAGCTTGTGCTGAAGCGTAACCCAGAATGCAAAGAGGCACAGTCATGTTCTATCTCACCAGGTGTGAGTCCGCACTAGAGCTGTGGAGTTCAGTGTAGTCCTCATCTAGCTCCTGAGTTAAGAGATAAACAGAGAAACAGGACCCTTCAAAGACCAAGTCAACCTTGAGCCATCCAGACTGAGGAATGAGCTTTGCAGTCCTCTCTCCATCTCTCTCTCTCTCCTCCCCCCTTTCCCTAAGATAAGGAGGGTTTATAAACCTTGGTAGGTGTTTGAGCTTTCATGTTCTCAGTTAGCGAGTTGTCCTTAAGTTGAACCTGGATTTTTCTTGTTGTAATAGAAGCACATCGCCTCCCCCTCCTCTTCCTAACAGCTGCTAAGCTCTACTTCTCCAGCCGCAATTAGCCTGAACTAATTTCCCCAATCTCCAGAGAGGCACTCATTTCCCTTAGATTTGGGTGGGTTTCTAAGCAGGCTAGAAGGGACAGAAGGGGGTGGGAGTGTGGCTTAGCAAACACCATTTGTCCTTGCAAGCTGAATTGAAGATAAAAAGAACCATTACCTGATAGAAGAAATATACAAAACTGGGTCCTTCCTTTCAATTCCGCTGTTTCTGAAACCATTGTTGAATTGGAATGGTCTTTCCAACTTACTGAACGTCTGTGTTGCTTAATTAAAATTGCAATCAGTGCAGCATTATTGTAAAGCTAGGGATTATCTTGGTCCATCTTAACTTCACTGTGGTTTACACATGGAGGCAGCCAGGCAACGTTAAAAATGTGACTTGTGGTGAGGCCCTTAGCCCTTGCCAGATAGCCAGAGTCTATGATGGCAATATCGTTTATTATTACAAATCACCTTGATGTCCAGTGGGGCTGAAGACTGGTCAGGCTCGTGGGTGGTCAGCAATGCCTATGACCTGATGTTCTACAAAGACTTTAGAGGCTGAGGCTCGCATGAGCTTCTCTGGTTGGCAATGTGTCTCAAGAGCTGTCATACATTCACAGTGCTTGAAGGTTTGAATTGGATCTGACCTGATGAAAGCCTCCTTCCTGAGGGCTGGCTCCCGTAGGACCAGACAGTATTAGACAAGCTACCACAGGGAAGAAGCAATCAATATTCCTCCCCAGCTGTGATACCTGTGAACCACAACAATGACCAACATGGCAATAGTGGTCCTCAGATCTTCGCAGCAACCAACAGCCATTTAACTGGACTAAGGTCCCTTCAACATGAGGGAGATCATGGCTCACACTGTAAACCCAACCCCACCATCCAGGTTAGTAGTGAGAGCATGGACCTTAGAGGAGAACCCGCTACCACCACGAGACCAGCATCATTCCTAACTGCATTCTGAATGCTTATCTTTATGCTAAAGCAAATGTAGTTCCCAGCACTCAGCAAAGAACCTTCGCTGTGCAGCAAGAAAGCCAGCACCGAAAACCAAACTGGTCAAACTCTAGCCAACAAGCTGCTTGTGGAGTGTTACAATGTGTGACACAACTCCCCCATCTAAGCCTCAGGGGACATTACAGAAGAGGGGACAGAAGATGGTAAGAAGCCAATAGACATGCTAATGCAGGAGCAGGGTGGGGGACTCTCAAGAGGCTGCTTTAATAAAGCGGCAGCAGTAGGCTCTTATTCTCTGTGTCTGATTTCAAACAAGTATTCCAGCTTAGCTGAGTTCTGTGAACTCTTCTAATAAGCTGTTGAACCTGCAGGTGGTCTTAGGGACCCACAAATACAGATGACTTTTCTGAGTTCACAGCTACTCAATGGGAGATTTACTGCTACTCCAACAGATAAGCCATTATGAGTTGATTGGCTTGTGCAACAGGCCTATTTCCCAAAGCCTCTGAGGACTAAATATGATAGATGGGCTCATTAAATGAATGAAATAAAGGACTCTAGAAATGTAATACAAAATATAGCCCACTTCTTTATATGTAAAACATTTGCATCAATGAAACGGATTTTTATACACCTTACTTTTCCAACTATAAAGTGATATTTTGAAACTACAATCTTTTTCTTTCAGAGTGAAGATGTCTCAAACATGGCCACTCTTATAGGCAAAGAAAATAAAGGTAGCTGTGTATCTACTTCTGAGACTAAGTATCATTCCAGGATATCAGTTGGGCAAGTGAGATACTATGTGTCCTGTTTATTCTAACTCCAGAGTGTTTGGTATTACCTCCCAGGAGAAGAAAGCTGAACACAGCGTAAGTTCAGAGAGAGATTCTAGGAAAGGAGGGTGGGAGCATTTGAAAGAAGTCTTAAATACAGAAAATATCAACTAACCATCAATGTCTAAGCATTCCCATGGAGGTGGAGTAAGTCAAGGGCCCAGGTCTGAGAACTTCGGAGACAGAAAGCACAATACTGAGTTATAGTAACCACTTTTCTCACTGCTGGGAACAGCTACCCAGCAAAAACTGAAGGACAAAGGGTTTATTTAGGAAAAGTAGAGTACAGTGGTTCTCAACCTTTGGGGGTCACATATCTGATGTCCTACATTTCAGATATTTACATTGTAATTCATAACAGTAGCAAAATTACAGTTATAAAGCAGTGACAAGAATAATCTTATGGTGGGAGGTGACCACATGAGGACCTATATTAGGGGTTGCGGTGTCAGGAAGATTAAGACCCACGAGTGTGGTATCAGGGGCATGATGGGGCTGGACATATAGCAACTGTGCTCAGGATGCAGGAAGAGATGAATGCTGGTGCATTCCCCTTTTCATTCAGCACAGCATCGGAGCTCATCGGTTGGAGCTACCTACATTCAGGGTGGATGGAAACCCAGTTAAACCTCCTTGGGGTCACTTTCACTGACACACCCCATGCTGTGTCTCCCAGGCGATTCTGAGCCCAGTCAAGTTGCTAGTGAAGAACGACCACCATCACCCACGTGTACAGGCTGCATTAAGATGTGCTGTCACTCGCCAGTTCATCTGCTCTTCCCCCTGCTTGAGCTCCACCTTCCCTTCAAGGCCTATTTTGTGCAGACAGAGCTTGAAGTTCCTTTAGACCTTTGTCCCTCTGTTGGTAGTCAGGGGTTAACTCTTGTCAGTAGATGGCAGTAGAGAGACTGCAGAGAGGAAGGACACTTCCTGGCTCAAGCCTACACTAAGGCAGATTCTTCTAAGGTTGGTCTCCCTCTCTAGCATGTGCCTTGCGTGACTCGAGGGTGGGCTGCTTCGCTAGCTCCTTTCCATCAGTGCTTCTGCAGTGTGTGGCAGCCAGTGCAACCACACCCATGTTTCTCTCTATTCCCTCGGAGCAGAGCATCTCTGTGGCACTCCATCAATGAACAGCTTTCTCCAGCACTCTAAGGCATAGCTTTACAGCAGGTTCCCACAGCGCTGCGTCACTCAGTGAGCCAGGGCCTGTTCTCTCATCCTCCTGTGGGAGGGGAAGTTCGCCTGGGATGGTCCACCTGGGTCCTGCTCCTTCCTTCGGCTGCTCTGGCCTTCTATACACTTCTTTCGACTTCTTACTGGCCAGTAATCCACCAATTTTAGTTATAGCTCTTGATTCCTCACATTTCCTGTATTCAAACTGGTGTGTGGTTTGTGTCTCGCTTGGGCTGTGACTAATTCACCAGTGAATTAGAATCACTCTTGTTCTCCATATGAACTAAAACTACATGGAAACTATAATTTTCTTTTTCCTTACGCAGATCTAGGTAGGAGTTAGGAAAATTATCTCTCTGTCTTCTGATGGTTTGCTGAAATGAAGCTACAATAAATAAACATGTTAACAAGAGAAAAGATATGAAAGTCATTGTATACAGGGCATCCCTAGAACACATCCAGACCCCAGAAGACTCAGAACTTACACACCTTCCCTACAGGAGTGTGGCGAATGGGGAGGTAGATGATTTTTAAGCTCTTTTCAGGGGAGGCGAATGGGCACAAAGATGAAATGGTTTCTGATTCTCTCTGGAAGTGGAATGGACCAAAGGACAGAAGATGGCTTGCTACAGAACTGTCCAGGTATGGGGCCATGCTTTAAGCCTCCTTGCTGACACAGACTTAGTCTTTCCTTCAATGGAATTTTAGGGTGGGATCAAAGGTAACTGCTCCTTTCAGGTGGATGAGAGATTTCAGAGGAACTGGCTGGGGAGACTTTGATTCTGAGGCTTCTAATGCCTTTTGGCTTTCTTTATCTGGGAATGACAAAGCCGAGCTCTGACACCTGCTGTGCAAAATGCTACTTTTGATGACAGAGCAGACTTATTAGAAACATTACTATGGCATTCTCTTCAAAAACTCCTCAGATTCACGGTTCTCCTGACCACAGCACCAAAGCCAATGACTTCACTGGGCAAGCATGGCTGGAGAGCACTGTGAGAGAAAGCACAGAACAGCTTAGGGAAGTGAGCTCCTCCCTCCATCCTCCATCCACTCACTCTCATCTCACCAGATGCCAGGAGGCTTCTGGAAGGGCTTCCTATTGTCTTCTTCTGGAGAGAATGACATTCCAGCTGTTTCTAGCAACTCTGGAATAAGAGGCCAATATCCAAAGTCAATTTCTCAAAATCCAGTCATAGCAGGAAGACTAGCCATGTGAAAGGCACGTCTCTTGGCATTAGCAATGAAGGTCTGAAAACACCAGAGTGAGGACATGAGCCTCACCACAGCTCCTTAAACTTGAAGTAGCTGAGGCTCAAACTCATGATCCCCCTGCCTCTGCTTCCCAATTGTCAAGATCACAGGCATGTGCAACCACACTTATCCTGATACATTCCCTTCTAGTTTTAGTGGGAGGGATTCACCAAAAATTTCCCCAGGCTCTAATAGCACTAACACTGTCTCCAGATTTATTTAAGTAAAATTTACATGACAAAACATGCCTCAAGTACATACTGAGGACAAGACCTAAAAGAAGTGAGAAAAGTTGAATGCTCACCCAGGACTCTGTCTCAAAAAAAGAATTTCAGTACTAATCCACAATTTTGGAGATCTGATACACTGTGTACTTTAAAAAAATTGTTTTTTAAATTATGTGTCAGTTTGAGTGCATGTAAGAACATGCACACAGCATGTGAGTGCGGAGGCCAGAAGTGTTGAATTTCCTAGAGCAAGGGTTGGAGGCCATTGTGAGCTGCTCAGTGTGGGCCCTTTGCAAGACAAGTGTGTGCTCATAACTACTGGACCATGTCTCCAGCCACATCATATACTTTTAAAAATTATTATATACCTGTAGTGAGATTTAGATTCCTAGTGGGCTATTGTGAACTGGGAGCAGGCAATGGTTATTTGGTCGTCCACTCTAAAATCCATTCTTGTTTGAGTTATCTTTCCTGGGAGTGCTGGAGGTAAACATACGGCTTTTGCTCAGGACGGACCTACCATCAGTCTCCCATGGTGCTACTTCTCATGACATTCGCTAATCAACATCCCAGTGGACTGTCCCATTCTCACAAGTCCACATTAATAAAACATTGCTTATTTATAAGAATTTTGCAAAACGTTTAGATTTAGGATGCTAATCCATCTGCTTGTGTCCACATAGGCCTAGAAGTCAGATGGGGCAGTGTAATGGGGATATGACTGTTTCTTGACCACTGGACACTGAGAAGTCCATCACAAGCAATCTTGATGTGTCCAATCAGTGCAATAAGATGGCCAACACAGAAATGAAGGGTTTACCAGGTAGCATTTCATTCAGGAACACAACCAATCAGCAGAAGGCTTGCATTATCAGCTAGTCACTGAGAATAAATTCCTTCCTATATTTGCTGACCCCTCTACATTTTGGTGTCGACTGGTTATTAAAAAGAATTACATTGATTAGGTGATGTAGGAGGGTCATCTGTCTATGTGTTACTTTCACTGGTTAATAAAGAAACAGCCTTGGCCTTTTGATAGGCCAGCCCTTAGGTGGGTGGAGTAGACAGAACA
>LOEQ01003907.1:108933-124185 GCA_001685075.1 Bramus lutescens
CTTGAGGAAAGTTGTTTCCTAATTTTCTGAGAAATCGCCACACTGATATCCAAAAGGGCTGTATCAGTTTGCATTCCCCCCAGCAATGGAGGAGTGTTTGCTTTTCCCCACATCCTCTCCAGCATAAGTTGTCATCAACGACTTTGATCTTGGCCATTGTTACAGGTATAAGTGGAATCTCAGAGTTGTTTTGATTTGCATTTCTCTGATGGCTAAAGATGCTGAGCCTTTCCTTAAGTGTCTTTCAGCCATTTTAGATTCCAATGTTGAAAGTTCTCTGTTTAGGTCTGTACCCCATTTTTTTAACTGGATTATTTGTTCTTTTCCCATTCTGTAGGCTGCCATTTTGTCTTGTTGACCGTGTCCTTTGCTTTACAGAAGCTTCTCAGTTGCTTTGGTTTTTGAGACAAGGTCTCACTGCAGCCCTGACAGTCCTGGGAATCATTAGGCAGGTTAGGATAGCCTCCATCTGTGGCAGTCTTCCTGTGTCTGCCTCCCGAGTTCTGGGATGGCAGGCATGCAGCATTCTGCCTTGCAAACACAGTTTTTAATGCTTATGGGTAGCACACACAAGCAGCTCTGAGCTGTACCAACATGAAATTTAATCAGCTGCTTTCAAGATGTTTGCAACATGATTGCCTTTGCCTTGGTTTTAGAGGGTGAGGTTCTGTACTTAATGTTGGGCCAAGTAAACATCTGTCAACTGAATCCATGAAGAGAGGAATGTGATGTGTCCACATGACCACACCAGAGGACAAGTGTGTAAGCACTGGACTTGGCTTGCTCTTTAGATGAGAAGTCAGTTTTTGCTGGGAGACAGACTAGCAGCATTTGATTAAGGAATGGATGTTTCCACAGCATGTAGGTCAAACAAACAGAGGTGCTGAAGAGGTAGCTCCCACACCATCCCTGAATACTGTAAAGAAATGGTCAGACTTTGTAGAGGATTAATTCCTTCTTAAGAGTCTAACTATTAATTTGGCCTAAACTTTCTGGCCGAGAAAGGCCTAGGAGAGGGCCTCCATCCTTGGCCTGGTTCCCATGAGGGGCCATATTTACAAGTACACAAAGAGAAGCTTCAGAAGAACCTGCAGTATGCCAGCGTGTCACCAGAGATCTGACTCTGCCTTGAAACAGACTCCTCACCCAAATACCTGCCTTGACACCTAACTCAGGAAAACTTCCTCGCCTGTCATTCTGTGCTTGTCTTGCCTGAGTGGCATAGAAGCTGTTACTGGCACTGCTCCTGAGTGCAGAGAGAATGTTTGTGATAGAAACTCAGATAAAAATCAGGTGAGTTAATCAGAACGAAATCCTTCTTTTTAGGTAACACAGATTAGGTGGATTGTGTATAATGAGGTCAGATTTTCCTGGGGGCTCAGCAGCTACAGTTGTGTTGTTTGTTAGTTTGTTTTCTGTTCTAGACGTATTGTGGAGGTAACCCAACTCCAGCCCACTGGTGCAGTATTTCCACATGGCATCTCAGACATGCTCACAACTCACACAGCTCTTCACCTTGAATCTATAAAGTTTGTCCATGTAACATGTGTGTGACTTTTATGTTGGCAATTCAATGGACACTGTAACCTAGAACCATGAGTAGCTTCATTTTTTTTTAAATGTACACAGCAATGTTTTATTTAACTTTCAAAACAAATAGACCCATACCACATGAAATGTTAAAAAGGAAGACAAATGTGATAGAGGTCAGAAATTTAGTTTAGGTATAAAGAAAAAACTGAAATCTTTAGTTTCTCATATTGTTACTATATCAGAGAACAGTCTTTGCTATGAAGCCACAGTAACAGCGATGTGATTGGTCTACAGAGATGGACAGGGAAGCAAATGATGGCAGTGTGGCATGTAAGGTCTGGAGAGAGAAACTAGGGAAATCTGTTCACGTCTGTTAACTACAATCAAGGTAGTGTTATTGGGAAGTGGACTCATTTGCTCTAAATATGTTCTCCACACTCCGGAGTGACTGTAAGAAAATGCTTTAGGGTCTGCATCTGAGAGTCTGAGAGTGGGGAGAAATGGAATGTTATAAAATCATTAACTAACAGTAGACATGCCAGATAAGGAGGAAAAAACTAAAACTAAATAAAGGTCAAGTGTAGTGAAGACAAAACAGTTCTACAATGGTACATCACTACAACAGTGGTCCAAATGCATTCAGAGTCAGTTTAGAGGGGCATGGTCTAAATGGCTCATAAAAGACAGTAGAATCTGAATAATATTGTCTAAAAACTTGCTTTAAATATAAAACACAAATAGGGAATGTAAAGGGTCAGAGAAAGAAACACCATGTTCACATTAGCCAAAAGACAGCTGAAACAGCTATATTAATTTTGGATAAAACAGATTTCAGAATAAGAAAATGATCAGGGATAATGAGAGTCATTAAAGAATGAAAAAGGGGTCAAGTCTCCAAGAAGACCTGTCAATCATTAATGTATATGTGCCTAGAATCAGAGGGCCAACATACATGAGGCAAAAACTCATAGGCCTGGTAAGGAGAAGTGGATGGATTCTCTATTGTACTTGGTAAATTCAGTACCCCTTTATCAGTGACTGACAGACCCAGCAGGTAGAAAATCAACAAGGGTGTAATTGAACTGAACAGCACTGTCAATCAACTGGATGCAATTGACATCTATAGACTTTTTTATCCACCAGCAGCAGGATGTGCGCACTCTTCTCAGATTCACACAGAAATACCACCAAGACAAACTACATACTGGACCAGAAAACACTAACGAATTTAAAACAAACCACACAGTTTTATTTATTTATTTCAGACCAGAGCAAACTGATGCTGGAAATCGATGCCAGATGGAAACCTCCAAACATTTGAAAATTAAATAGTGCACTTCTGGAGAGGACACACATCAAAGACATCTCAGGAGGAAAAACTGACCTTGCTGAAAACGGAAGCAAAGCTTATGATGATGGAAGCCCCAACAACAGCGCTGTGGGAGCAAGAGCGGAGAGGCCAATGAGGAGGACAAGACCTTAGACAGGAACCTGAACGTCTGCTTGAGGAACTAGGAGAGGACTCACAACCAAGGAGAGGAAAATAACCAGAGTAGAAATCAGAAATAGAGACTAGGAAACTGGGTTAGGAAGGTGGCTGAGCAGGCAGAGTTCCTGCCCCTCACACATGCAGGCCAGACTCTGGACCCCAGCACCACATAATCCCTGCACTCCAGAGGCAAAGCCAGGGGCTCCCTGGGTGAAGACTAGCTGTAACTGGTGAGCCCCATGTTCTGCAGTGACAGATCCTGTTATAAGAACAGGGGACAGGAACATGTCAAGCAGTTCTGATGTCGGGACCTCAAAAATGGAGAGTTTCCATTTCTGGTCCTTGGAACCAGCTCTGCTTGTTTGTGAGAGAAGTTTTATCCTGCTGTGAGGCCATTTAGGGGCACTGGCTTGGGCTCTAGCTCTTATGTAACAACTCTAGTGAACACAGCTGTCTGGAAGACACATGTGACCAGAGGCCTCATTGGCCCTGGAAGGTGTACCTGAGACTGCTGTGCAGACACAGGGATGGAGAGACACATGGACACCTCATGGGCAGGACAACTGGACTGAGCAGTCCGTCCACGCTGAATTCCAGTATGCTTTAGAAACCCTTGTCGGGACCCTCAGTGGTCAGCCTTGTTTGGAGCCTGCTCCTTCTATGGCATCTCTGCTTGATTCCTCCCCTTGAGCTCTCACCCACAGTAAAACTCCGTCCTCCACTGTCTGTGAAAACTGTCATTCATTCATTCATGTTTGTGAGACATAGGAACTGGAAGCCACCAGCTGATGGTGGCTTTGGGGCTGTTGATGATTCTGAACTCTAGCTTCCTAATCTCTGCTCTCCAGAGGCAAGAAAATCTCCATTGCACTTAAGTGCCCTCTGATTTTCCCCAGCTATCACCTGCTTCAGTAAACAAAGTGAAAAGTAATGAGGATGATGCCCTGTGTCAACTTCAGGCCTCCACAAGCATGTGCACATGTGTAAATGTGTACTTGAACACACACATACCCACACATGAAAACAAACATACACAAGGGTACACCACACATAAATACACATATGCCATGAAACACAGAAAGAGAAAAATCAAAAACATCATCCACTTTCTTGAAAACATCAATAATATTGGGAAACTGATAGCCAGGCTAGCAAGAAATAAAAGAGAGAGAATACACAAAAAGCTAATGCCAGAAGGAAAGACGGACCTCAAACACTGAAAGAAGTATAAAGGAACACAGTGAGGATGTTTACAATCAGACACTGACTAGCAGGAAGATCGCCAATGCCCTGAAAGACACTCTGCTAAAATTCATACCAGGCTGAGCACACACAAACCAGCCTGCATCTATTTAAGAAATGGAAACAATTCATTATTCTTTCAATTGGCCACCATGGCGTCTCATCGGCTGTAGGATGGGGCTGCCTACCCTACATCTTCATTCTGGAGAGGAACAGGGTAAAGTAAGGCTCTCAGTGCTCACGTTTTCTTCTCTTTGTGAATCAGTGGTCACAGTCTGCTCATGGTCTACTTATCCTGCTCTTTCAAAAGTCCAGTGAAGTAAATCCCACTGATGCTCTGCCAAGTGCAGAGCAATGGATGACGTAGGGCTTTGATCACGCCTTCCCGTGAGTAACTGTCTTGTGATTAAGCACCCTGAACATACATACACACATATATTGACATGTACATATCAGATTAACAATGACTACATTCAGAAGTCCTGGGCTTTTCTTCCTTAGGTCCTGTTATGCTCTTGTGTTCTTCATGTTGGATTTCTCTGAGTTACGAGCCCCCTGTTGCCATGCATTCAGGTGGCACCTGAATAGGCCTGCATGCATAGTGTACTGCATTCTGTTCAATCACTGGTACCAGGACTTAGTCCTGCCTAGGGCTAGACCATAGACATTTACAGCCATGTGGATGAACATGCATTGGCCCACTGTGTCCTGTAGAAGAAACCCATTACTGCTTTTCTTGTGTTTGTATTTTGCAGTCTCTCACAACCTTAGCTAGTATCTGACTGCTAGCACTGAGCTGAACTATGGCTTTGGTCTCAGGAAACCTCTGGTGCTGATTCTAAGCTCCACACAAGCTGCTCCTGATGCAATCAGTCACCCTGCCGCCAGAAGCTATTTATCTGTGAGCTCAGGAAAGCCACTTGCATAGTGCTCCTGTGGGGTCAGGGGAAACACGGGGTGGGGGACTGCTTTTCTGAAAAACCAACTGGGGATGGTGATGCTGCATCCTGCCATAGCCGCTGCTTGCCAGAGCAGACAGCTTTTGCTATTAGGATGCCCAGCCAAACACAAATCATCTGCTGCCACAACGAGCTCCTTGGGACAATTTAGAAGCCTTTGGAACTGAATGGCTCTTTGAGCTGGAATGCAGCCCAGGTTCATTTTCAAAACCAAGTCAAAATGACAAAGAATGAATTTCCTGGGCCACTCGCCCCAAAGTGTAGGAACGTGAGGTCAGCAGCTGTATGTTTATCTAGTTATTTAAGGCTTTGCGGTAGGCAGACACAGCTGAGCTCATGAGCAGCCCATATCCACGCTTGTCAGTGGAACAGCATTGCTGTGCCAGGGACATAGCACCGAGATTATGGTGAAAATCAAGAATTAGGTACATACTGATCATCTTAAATGATTTTAATATATTCAGATTTAAAATATCTCAGAGATTGTTCTCCTGGAACTAAAAAAAAAGGTAGATGACAAGGAATTTTGACTGAATGTCAAATGCTATTTTAGTGAAAATTATGTCTTGAATGAAACTGCAAATTCCCTTCCTAGCTAGCCCTTAGGATTCCCTCTGCCTCCCAAGTGGGAGCTCACAGGGCAGCTTCAAAGAGTACCTGACATGCTTCATACAAACTCAGCCTAAGCAGACCTAAGGGTGATCCGAGTGGCTTGCTCTAGGTGACATTAAAAAACCATTAATTTTGGAGGTCACATGGCGGAGAAACTTATTAATTCCCTACTGGTTTTGCTGTGACAGTGTGGATGTGTAGAGCATGATGATAATGGTGGCCCACTTTATATTACAGGGACTCCAAAGCTGGTTTCTGAGAAGTCTGTAGGTCTTCCTCTGGCATGCATAGGTGTTGATGGGTGATGCTAACATCTGAGGGCCCAGGGCTCTAGTCTCACCAGGTCACACTAACTCCACTGGCTGAACACAAATGAAGCTGGGAAGACCTTAGTACATGAGTGAAGACTACCAGCGATCTCCCCACACACAGTGCACCCCCTACCTCTTCTTCCCCTTCTTCCTTCTTGCAATGGTGGCTTCCTATGTAGCCTTGTTTGTCCAGAACTCTGCTACCCATACTGGCTTTGAACTGACTGCTGCTGACTGCTGGCATGCTGGCAAATGCCGGGAGGGTGACTGCTCCAGGACAGGTCCTTCTGCTTCTCCACCCCACGACTCTCTTAACCATCAAGGCTCTACACTCCTCCAGAGATGGAGTGAGGCCCAGCCAGCCGGGTTCTCTCACACTCTTGTCACATGGGGAAGCTCTGAGATGACAGCATCTCCCCACCTTTATCCACAGTACACACAGGGGGCAGCTCCTCTACCTGAGGATGCTCCTCTCTGTTTACTGCAAGCTTCCTAAAAAAACAGCTTTAAAAAACACTTTAAAAAAATTCTTTGTATTCTCCTAATCCCCAAGAGCTAGAATTTATCATGCAATCTTTCAAAGAAAACACTTGTATATGCTTTGAAAGGATCAACTTTAAATGTATAAACTAAAAGCACATTGTCAACCTGAACCTAAAGAAAAACAGAACTCACCTGCTTATTCCCTAATGCCCAGTGACTGCAGACAACTCAGGATTTCCCCAAAGCTTTCTGAGCCATAGACTCAGGGGCAGCTCTGCCTTGGGGCCCAGTACATCCCATAAAAGCTTTGTGATCTTGGATAAGTCACAAAATATCTGCCATGTCTATTACCTCCTAAAACTTGGAGGCTGGTGTAGGGGATCATACAGTTAAGGCTAGCCTGGGATCTACAGACAGTTCTACATCACTGTGTGCCAAACAGAGACATCGTCTCACAAACAACCACAGAACCAGGGCCCAGCATACAGCAAGTACTTAGTGAGGGTCAGCTTTTTTCAAAGATACTCTTATGTACACATGTTCTTAAGTGAACATAATGATGATGAATAGCCTTACACAGCTGATTTTCCAGGGGCCACTTAGAACTGACTTAGGGCATATCTAAGCTGTGGGATTATGTGCCTGAGTTGCTTCTTTCTCTGTTTTGAAGGGTCTTTCTCCACAGTGTCACCTCTCACTGTCATTTGACTCATCTGTTTCTTCCGTTCTCATGGTCAGCTCCCCCTTCTGTATGGTCTTGGCTTTAATGCACTTGTGGGCACTGGCAGGTCAAAATGTGATTCAGCAGGTAAGTGATGCGGATTCTTGTTTGACAAACTTATTGTATCATAGGGTACATATGTCATAATAAAAGGGGCACATAGTACAATGTATCAGCAGAAATAGATGCAATACAGAAACAGATGTATGCACAGAAATATAGATATTAATTTCATTGCCATAGAGCAAAATAAGACATTCAACTAGATGCTTTGCTGTAGTTAGGATGGTCCATATGCTACTCATTGACTTTTATCACACAACTAAAGTATCACGGTAAGAGGTCCCAGTAACATCACCTGTGTCTACAAAGATGGCCCAAGTTAAATGGAAGGAATGCTGTATGAACCTGATGCTGAAGGGAACATGTGGCCCTGTACATAGTTAATTTAGTGGAAAATATGCTGTGAAAATTTTCAGAGCCAATATCAGGATGGCTTCAAGAGAACGAATTACAATGGGGATTAACAACAGACACTAATATTATAATATTCCAAAATAAGTGTTTTTTGGTAGGAGAAAAACTAAAGGCTTCTGTGTATTGAATCTCCCTAAGGAAGCTCTCATTAAGGGCAGTATCCACTAAAAGCCAGGTGACATTTTATTCAGACTTGTATTGCCCGGATTTAACACAGACAGGTGCTGGGCAGAGTGGGCTTGGTAAACACTTGGTCAAAGACTGAACACATGCACACATGGGCTTGGCCCTGCAGTCCTGGGTGGGCAACACATCATCAAGCCTGTCTCTCAGCTTGCCTCTCTAGAAAGGTCATCAGAATCCCAGAGAGAACTCACAGGCATACTGAAGCCTTTAAAATCCCAACTAGCAGACACAGGTCTTAGCCCTTCACAGCTCTGATAACCTATGCCTTAAAGTATCTGTAAGATATTAATCAATGGGGTTGGGATTGATTACACTGGCTAGAAGGAATTTTCAGACACACATATAAGAACTGCATGCCCAGGGCCTTTACCTGTCTTGTCTGTCTCCCTATGCCATCAGAATGCTGGATACACTATGCATATGTAATTATATATAAATAAATCTGCACTAAATAGAAATGTAGACCTTTTAAGGGTGACACCACTTTGTAAGGAAGACAGTACCTATGTTTGTCAGCAATCAGGGTATTATACCTTTAAGGAGGACTTCATGGAACAAGCAACTGTCACATTGATCCAGACCCTTGACCAGCATATCTCCTGCTATTCACTTCTCATTGCAAACCCAATGCTCACAGTGCTTGCAAAGCCATGTGCAGGGACAGGCTCAAGTCCTGAACTATAGCACTCTGGTGGCTGAGTGCTTTAAACCAAAGGAAAGGGGCTCATAAGCAATAGCCATCTTACCTTCTCTGGTCCACCTTAGATAGTAGAACCCCATTTCTTGAGGTAGGCCATAACAGCTAGAACTCTCCCTGCCAATGCCAGTAATAAAATCTAGACATGATTCTAACTTTCCCTCACCTTTCTGTGGCAGCACTGGCCATGGAGAAACTCTCTGACCTACTTTGTCTACCAGTAATTGCGTGGGACAATGGTCTTTTATCCTGTCACTTGTATTATGTTTAATAAACACTGATTGGCCAGTAGCCAGGCAGGAAGTATAAGTGGGGTGACCAGGCAGGAAGTAGAGGCAGGATGACAAGAACAGGAGAATTCTGGCAAGAGAAAAGACACAGTCTGCAGTTGTCACTCAGATGCAGAGGATGCAGACGAGACGAGAATGCTTCGCTGATGAAAGGTACCAAGCCACATGGCTAACACAGACAAGAATTATGGGTTAAGATGTAAGAATTAATTAACAGAAGACTGAGCTAATAGGTTAACCAGTTTATGCTTAATGTAGAGCTCTGTGTATTTCTTTGGGACTGAAGGACTGTGGGACCTGGTGGGATAGAAACCACAGTCAACAAGTAGTGTCAGATCCTAAGATTATTGCCAGAAAGGGCCCTGCCCTTTACTTAAGAGAAGTAAATGTTTTACAGATAAGCTAAGACAACTCTGAACAGAACGGTCCTTATGGATTTTCCTCTCTGCTTTTTAAAAGTTTTATCACACCTTTTTCTCCAAGCCCATTTCTACATGGTTCTCTTTTCTTCATAGAACCCAAGTGTCAGAGCAGACAGTGCCATGGGTGTTTAGAACTGCATTTTAATATTTAGTGACCCTAGCGAGCAGGGCTGCTGTGAGTAATCAGAGTAGGGGGTACTCTATAGTTGGGGCAAGTTCTTTCCTGACAAATTCATTGTGTATTAACTTGTAGATTCCTACAAAACACAGCAGATGCTGTGCCAATTTTGATAAAAAAGAATGCCAGACAAACCAATGAATGAAGATGAAGAAGTAAGATAAACTAATAACTCAAAGTGTGCATATAGACTGTAACTAATTCTTCATGAGTGATAGCCATATATAGGATACTCCCCTATCTGAAATGTTATAGACTGAAAATGTTTGGGATAATTTTCAGTGGGAAGAAATTTGGGAATAATTACATATATGTAGCTCAGTACTTATCTTAGCAGAAGGTCAAACATCCAAATAGTAAACTCATTTATATTTCACATGCACAGCAGACAGTTAGCCAAAGGTAATTTTATAAACGACTTTAAATAATTCTGAGCATGAGAAAAGTCTCATGGTGTGGAACTTCCAACATGTGAAATAATATCATTTTCACTAAAAAGAGTTTCAGATTTTGGATTTTCAGATAAGGAAATAATCTGTATAGATTATAACTTGAAATTTAGTTTCAAAAGAATTATTTCTTTGAGGTAAAAACAAGCTAATATGAGAGTGAAATATTGGAGAGCAGTGTGTATGTTTGTAACCAGTTTTGAAACCTAGATTCACACTAGACCTAGAAATGATCATGTTTGTTAAGTTTATTTCTTTGCACTCCTGTTAAAGGACTGATTTTAAACATTCATTTACTTATCCATACAATCTTTAAAAAAGTTTAATCAGGTGCCTGCATAATCCTTGGCACTAAGAATATAGTGATGATTAAGTCAGGCAAAATTTCCTGCCAAGGGAGGCAAGTAAGAGGCAAATAGGAGGCAGACCGAGAGACTTGATGAAGCACCTTCCACTTGCACTAGCTGTCAGGGAGGCTGGTGTGAGAGGTCCTTCTGTCTATGTGCTGCTTTCATTGGTTAATGAATAAAGAAACTGCTTTGGACCTAAAGCAAGGCAGAACTTAAGTAGGCATGGAAAGCTAGGCTGAATGCTGGGAGAAAGAAGGGCGGAGTCAGACGACGTCATGTAGCTCTGTCAGAGACAGATGTCAGAACRTTAGCAGGTAAGCCACAGCCATGTGGTGATATACAGATTAATAGAAATGTTAATAGAAATGGGTTAAATTAAGATGTAGGAGTTAGCCAATAAGAAGCTAGANGGCCAAGCAGTGATTTAATTAATACAATATCTGTGTGGTTATTTTGGGGCTAAGTGGCTGGGAACCAACAAGCAGCCCCTCTTCCAACAGGAGGCGACCTGTAGCAACATCCTGGAATGCATGTATGAGTGACCCTGTCATTCAAGAGCCCAAGCACACCACCAAGTTTGTCACTACAATACTAGTGTCACATCAAGTGACCCAAACCTAACTACCCCTCAAAGATGGTATTTTGAGAGGTAAAAATTTTCAATGGAAACGTGTTAGTGCCTTTGATATCAGCAAGGCAGAATACTGGTCAGCGTGCAGGGTTAACTGCCTCTGTAGACTAGCAGTGAGCTGGGTACCCTGGCCTGGCAAGCATGAAAAGTTCTACTCATGTCTCTCCCTTGACAGTCACAGCCCAGCCCTTTTGCTGCCAGCATCTAGCACACCCACAGGATGGGGGCGACAGCTCTGGGGTGAAGGAGTGGCACCCATCATTCCGAATCTTCATAGTGATTCGGAGCAGCAGTGTCTGAGACAGACTGGGGAATGGAGGGGACTGTAGACAATGCTTATCTCCTTCCTTCACTGAGCCCCCAGTGTCTAACTCCAAAAAGAAATCAGTTTGAAAGAAATTTAAATAGACAGAATACTTGACATGTTGTCTGGGCAGCTGGGAATTTATTTGGGGTGTGTGTGTGTGTGTGTGTGTGTGTGTGTGTGTGTAACATATATGCATATGCAGGTACATTTGCCCACAACACCCACAGAGGCCAGAGTGAGATGCCACTAGAAGGACGTCAATAGGAAGTGTCCTGTTGCTCCCTGCCTACCTTATTTCCTTGAGACAAATGTCCCTGAATCTGGAGCTTCCTTTTTCAACTGTGCTGCTAACCAACAAACCACAGCCTCTGGTCTCTGCCTTTCTCACGCAGGGGTCACAGGCAGTCCCAGTAATGCTTGACTCAAAACAAAACAAAACAAACAAAGCTAATGGAAACAGGTTCTGGGTCTTCATGCTTACACAGCAAGTGCTCTTTCTCATAGAGCCGCCCTTCTGTGGCCACGGACACCAATGGGAGAGGAAGCCCTCCTCTAAGAGGACACATTTTTCTTCCACTTTTCTGGAAGCGGTTCAGGACTAAGTTTTGCTGATGGGATTTATTACTATATCTTGGTTAGCTGGAGGGCAGACCTATGCACAGCATATATCTTGTGCATTTTCTAATTACCTTCTAAAAAGACAAAAACCCTGAAACAATAAGTTGGCTAAATTAAAAGGCAAAGCTAACTAAAAGGAAGGCAATTTTCTATGTATTTTAATAGCTTTAAAAGTGCAAATCTCACCCTTGGAATCAACTAGTCATCAGCTCTCAAGAGAAAAAGCAATCTTGCCTTGCTCCATAAAAGCGGTTCATCCCCTTCTGCGCAGTCTTCATCAAACAATGCCCTTCACTTGTTGATTTCAATCTACACCGTGAGGATGTGTATGCTAATGTGTGGTGTAAAAGTCAAGAAATTAGTCTCACAGCGGGGAGCCTGCTAACTGCGCTGTTTTCATCTTATCCTTCAAGCTCTGGCAGAAAACATATTAATTGTGGTTTAATTTATGCAACAAATATTTCATTTTAATTATGCTTAATTTTTGTCAAGCTATAAAAATGTCAATAGTTCTGACAGTGTTTTCTTACAAGTTTTTGAAATGAAAGAATTAAAATCAAGCACTGTTTCTGAAAGAGACTGTGAGGGATTTCTAATTACTGCTTGTGTTTTTGAAAAGTTGCCAGTCTGCAAACCCCAAAATAACATCTTGGAGCATGTAAACTTGAAGCTCTATTACTCAATATTTGTAATTCCTAATAATATACATGCATCATTAATATAATGGAATTCCCACTGCATTTTTTATAATTATAGGATATTAATAAGTGTCATTAATGGTGAATGTTCTCTATAGAAATGCTTTTGATCATTTCTCTCAGGGAAACTAAGAAGAGAATAAATGAAGTGATTGCTGCAGAGACACAGCCTGGAGGAAAGAGTGTTTACCATCACACTGCAAAGGCTGAATGGTGTTAATTATATTTAGCAAATGTTCATTATGTCCTTAGTAGATGTAAATCCACCGGAACATTACGTCTTATACAAGAAATACCGCTTCCTCTGAGTAAGCCTCTCTTCAGATATAAAGTGAACTTTCCTGCACTGAAGGCCTATTGTGAATCTTCACACCTTCCTCACATCCTTCCAGGCTTCTGGTTTTATGTCACAGCGTTCCCCTTGCAGTCTGATCTGCCCTATCAGGTGAAAAGCTTCCTGGTTAGAACCAGGCCCTCCGCCCATAATTCTTCATTGGCTGAGTTCAAATGTACTCATACAAGAAAGCCTATGGGGACAAAAGCCTATAAAATGTTATCCTTTTTCATTTATACATTATTATTTTTGTTATGTTATACATTTTTATTTCAGAAGGCTTTCTGTAAAAATGTGTAAACTGTGTATTAAAATTATTCTTTGGAAGACTTAATTTTAACATGGATGCACAGTTAATTTTTTGCCCTGTTCCTTCCTCTCAGAAATGCCTATTCTCAAATACAGAGAAGTAGCCAACATCTGATAAATTACAGCTGTCTGGAAACTGGAAGGCAGGAAGGACCTCAGGTTGCACTGATCAACAAGGCTAGGCTGTGGCACCAGGCCTGAAAGTGGAAAAGAGAGAGACACACATGGAAGGCCTAGCTAATGTCCCGTGCTGTTCTTCCTTTTCCTGCCCAGAAACTCCAGCCATCCAGACCTCCAGACACATTGGAAGGAAGAAGAGAAGAACAGGGATTCCTGAAAACTGCACACGAGGAACATGTAACGAAAAAATCTCCTGGCTCCATTTCTGTGCTCTCTATAGAGATAGACTCTTCCTCTGCCCTGGTTTCACAAAGACAGGAGGTTTCTAGAGAACAGAGTGGCAGGGAGAACTTGGAGACTCTCAGTGACCAGTGGGCAAGGATAAGTAACACACAACAGTACCCCCTTATTTGGGGTTATTTGGTCATTTGTTATCTACAGTTATCCATAGTCTGAAAACAAATGAAAAATTCCAGAAGCATGTAATACAGAGGTTTTCAACCTTCCTAATGCTGTGACCCTTTAATACAGTTAATTATGTTTTGGTGATACCCAATCATAAAATTATTTTGTTGCTACTTCATAACTGCAATTTTGCTACTGTTATGAATCATAATGTAAATATGATATGCAGGATGTCTGATATGCAACTCCTAGGAAAGGATCATTCTACCACAAAGCATAATGATCCACAGGTTGAGAACCATTGACCTAATTATGCTTTAAAGAAATGCATTTTCATATATTGCTATAATGGCTTTATGTTAACATTGTTAGTTGTTAATTGTGCCTTGTTAATTGTGTATATGTGTGTATGCTTGTATGTTTGGGCACCACGTTTGTGCAGGTGCCTGCAGAGACCAGAAGAAGGGTTTGATTCCATAGACCTGGAGTTGCAGGCAGTTGTGAGCTGCTGTTTAAGTGCCAAGAACTGGACCTGGCTTCTCTGCAAGAGCAGCAAGTGTTCTTTACTACAAAGATATCTGTTGATGTGGTGACAGCACTTTCATTCTGGCTGCCCAGATCTGAATAATCGCACACAAACTATATTAACTGTAACACTGTTTTGCTGATGGCTCAGGTGTATTACTATCTAGCTCTTACATCTTAAATTAACCCAGTTTTATTAATCTGTGTATCACCACCAGGCTGTGGCTTACCAATAAGGTTCTTTCTCCTTCAGCAATTACATGGTGTCTCCTTGACTCTGCCTACTCTCTCTCTCTCTCTCTCTCTCTCTCTCTGTTTGGATTTCCCATCTGGCTTTATTCTGCCCTGACATAAGCCAAAGGAGCTTCTTTACTAACCAATGGTAATAAAACATATTCACAGTGTACGGAAGAGAATCTTACACCAGCCCCTGATTTTTAACTCAGACTTTACAAAAATGATTCCCTATATGTGCCACTTTGAACTCAAACTCAGAGCACCTGGGGCACACCAAGTTCTAGGCTTGGATAGAAGATAATTCTCTCAATTCACTGATTTCATACCTAAAGACAGATTGCTAAAGAGGAGTACAGTTTCCGCTGATCTTCTTTGAAGCTAATGAAAATTAAAATCATACCATAGAGGAAGAGAGTAAAAATCCAACATCACACCAGACTTTGTCCCGTTCATACTCCCCAAACTATTGCTCACTACAGCTCTCAAGTTGTCTGCATATTAAGCTTCTCCCTACCCTGCGAAAAGAGGGATCATAACTCTTTTTCATACGTACAAAGAAAACCATATGTCATATAAGGTTCATTACTATCCAAAGTTTCAAACATATACTGGGGGTCACATGAAATGGTATGTTTAGTATGACAAACAATCCACCTTGCTCCCAGTTAA
>LOEQ01003907.1:124195-135661 GCA_001685075.1 Bramus lutescens
ACACACACACACACACACACACACACATACAGCCATAACTTCCTTGTAGCTACCTAGATATGTGTGAATGTATATATACCTGTCTCCTAGATCCACCAAATGCACTCAACTTTCCTCCCACATAAAGGTTGGGGCCCTTTCCTGTTCCAATGAGACAGTCTCAGTTGGTTGAGATGGAATCTGATTACTTCTCAGCATTATTTTCTTGCATCTTTTGCTGAAACTCAGGACCCTTCAAGGGTTTTATTGGTACCCTGTTTAATCCAGTTTGACCTTAATACTCTGCTCTCTTCCAAATCCTCCCCATCCATCTTTCTCTGATCCTTCCTCTGACCTCTTCCTTCCAGAGCCTCTGATCTCCAGGCTGAGAGGCCTTTTGCCATTTGATTGCTGCCATTGACACATCTAAATTCTGCAGGTGAAAAGGGACTGTCAGGCTGGGACCAAACAATTCTTTCTGGCTAGGGGCTATTGTCCAGTACAGCCTCAATTCCTCATGACCTGAGGCTATTACCCAAAGTAATACACTACTCTATGGATAAATAGGACTAAAGTACTAAAGATTAAGTAAAACTCCTTATACTTAATGTTGAGAACCACATCCCACTTCCTTCTTGTAATCCCTAGTGTGCTTGGCATAAGATTAGACAAGACTGTGTTGGATAAAATGAGTAGCCCTGGACAATGGCCTTCACCCTCAGGCACCTCTGCAGCACACACCTGGCCTTCACAGACAGACACTTCCATAGAAACACTACCTAAAATCTCCCCCGCAGAGATGGTAATCTCAGTTACAGTTTGTGCCTTGTTATAGGTGAATGAAACAAGGAAAAAGAGAAGACGACTACAAAAATCTCCAATTGAAAATATAGATGAGAAAAATAGTAACAATAAAACATTTAGATGAATTTGAGAGAAACAGAAGGATCAGTAAAAATTTAAGAATAATATCCTAAGAGACATTAGAAGGACATTGGTATTATTAAATAAGTGTAGGTTACTATTTATTAAGAAAGAAAAGGAGTCTTAGTGAAGTCATGACATGCAAGCAGAAAATAACAGCTTCATGTAAAAACCCAAATTTCACTCCAAGGAGCTGCTGAAGATGTAAAGGAGAGACAGTGAGGGGGAAGGACACAGGACACCCATCCCAGGGTCCTTAGAGACAATGAGAGGGGGAAGGACACAGGTGCACACCCACCCAAGGGTCCTTAAAGACAATGAGAGGGGAAAGGACACAGGACACACCCACCCCAGGGTCCTTAGAGACAGTGAGGGGGAAGGACACAGGTGCACACCCACCCCAGGGTCCTTAGAGACAATGAGAGGGGGAAGGACACAGGTGCACACCCACCCAAGGGTCCTTAGAGACATTGAGGGGGAAGGACACAGGACACCGACCCCAGGGTCCTTAGAGACATTGAGGGGGAAGGACGCAGGTGCACAACCACCCACCCCAGGGTCCTTAGAGACAATGAGAGGGGAAAGGACACAGGACACCCACCCCAGGGTCCTTAGAGACAGTGAGAGGGGAAAGGACACAGGACACACACACACACCCCAGGGTCCTTAGAGACAGTGAGAGGGGAAAGGACACAGGATGTACACACCCATCCAAGGGTCCCTTAAAGAGCTCCATCTGTGGCTACAATACCTCTAGGAGAAACAGGTCTGAGAAGACAAAGGAAAATAAATAGGAAAAAATAATGCCAAAAAATTTCCACGTGTCAGCATGACAGACAACAATGACTCAAACTGGAATTGGAACAACTTCCAACTTGATGTTACATATCTGTTTTCTGTACGATGAAATTCTCAGACACAAAATCTGCATCGCCAGGCCATAAAAAGCCCTGGGAAAAGGACAAGAGATATGAAGAAGTGATGTGGACAGGGGAACCCTAACTCCACAAAGGAAGAAGACAGGGAACAAAGCACAGAGAGCGGCTCTTGATGGAACAGGGCAAACAATGTATAGTATAGTATGGGAAACTTGTTTAGTCAAGACATGTGACGATAGTCTAGGAAATCTAAAGACTATGGTTGATGAGATATACGTTCTTCTTTCCCACATGGAAAAGACAGATCAGGTGATAACATCTCACTTAGAAGAGAAAACTACTGAGCATGCTTGTGCCGAGGAAGAGCTATCCCTAGCTGTCTTGTCCTTAGAGTCAAGTTTCATTTCTGTTTGTCCAGTTTTCATCAAACCACAATGTTCTTAGCATTGATGCACTTTAAATATCATTTGTACAAAATCATTAGATTTATTCTAAAATCTTAAATATATGATCTTACATATTATATTATCTTAATCTAAAATCGTACTTCTTTTCTGAGCATGGTATTAATGTTTTCTACAAGTAGATACAGATATTAAAACATATTAGAATGCAGATAAGATACTCAACATGAATGAATACATTATTTTATAATGCCAGCTCTCCCTGCTTTGAGGAAATTTTGCACATTTGACAATATTTAGTGCCTATTTTTGTACTAAAATTATTAAATATCTATTTTTTTAGACTAGTGTCCTTTTCTCTGACTAAATAAAATTAAGAGAGCAATGGGAATCTTCTCAGAAGCTATTTCATACTTGGATGCCCTTGAACTTTACTGAGTTTGAACTAAAAGCACATGCAGGAAAAACACCTTTTATTAAACATGAAGGATGTTTACCTGCTATTACCGGTCAAAGCACAACCTACTGGACAACAAATAAATACAATCTCCCATTATTTAGACTTCGTAAATGAAAGACTGTCAAATAAAAAAAAAACCTTTAACATCTGAGGTTCATGAAATTTTAATATAAATATTTAGTACATGAGTACATTATTATTTTTAATAATATGTCATTTAATTATCAGAAGTATATAGAAATGAAGCCATTTAAGTGATCATTGCCCTTTAAAATTGTGTTTGGCACAGTCACCTAACACAGGACATACAAGTGAATTCAACTGTGCATGCACTGTCTGGACTCAGACAAGAAAACACACACTCACTTTATGTTTTTGTTTTTCAAAGAGGAACTTATCAGAGATTCCAGGTGTGGTTGCACACACTGCTGACCCCAGCACCTTAGAGGTGGAAGCAGAATGATGTGAATGGAAGGGTTGTAAAGACGTGCAGGGGTGTCCTCTGCTCTGCAGGGCTCTCTTTACTTTTGACCCAGTGCCAGCACTAAAGAGGAACTTTGTCTTCAAAATGAGAGGGGTCAGAAGAAAACAATCACACAAGCCCAGGAAGGAAACAGAATGCTGAGGGCCTGGATTAGGAACGGGCAGCTCAAAGTCACCCTCCACTGCATCCTCCAAACATCTAAATGATGGAGATAATTTGCTAGCTTCAATTCTCTTTTATACGAAAAGAGTATAAAATGGATAAAATAGTCTAAAAGAAAGTACCAGACACTCATAAAAGTAAGGGCAGAGATGATTAAAAAGAGGAAGAAAACTAAGGTTCTAATAGAATTAAAATTCACCTTGGAAGTACTTTATATACATGTATGAAAATGCCATAATGAAACTCAATTTCTGTACAATTAATACACACCAATAATAAAAAAGATGTTAAAATTCACTATAGAGGTAACAATTGGCTGTTCAAAATTGAATTAGCAATGAAGGGAAAGTCATACTTTAAAGGAAATAATTAGAATGTGCGTCCATCCCAATACACAGTGAATGAAGCAGTCTTACCTCAGAGATCTCGTTTCTATTACTAATTGATAGAAGGGCAATAATCTAATGTCTGAGGTCTGTTTCAAATGGATGTGGGCCTGATATTTTATTAACACTGAGGTTAAGTATTCTTACCTGAAGTGTGAGTGGGCATTAGATTCTGCTGCTGTTGACAGAACACATGAAATAGGAGTGGAATGAACATTAGGAAATCCCATTTCTCCTTTACACAAAGGTGCAGGGTCTGTGTGGTACCCCACCTGGTGAGATGGTGTGGGAAGTTCTTCTGTATATGTGTTGCTTTTATTGGCTAATGAATAAAGAAGCAGCTTTGGCTTCTGATAGGGCAGAATAGAGCTAGGTGGGAAAACTAAACAGAATGCTGGGAGAAAGTAGGCAAAGTCAGTGAGAAGCCATAGAGCCACCACAGGAGATAGATGCCTCCACCGGAGCCCACCCAAACTTTGCTGGTAGGCCACGACCTCGTGGTGCTGCACAGATTAATGGAGATGGGTTAGTTTAGGATATAGGAGCTAGCTAGAAATACGCTTAAGCTATTGGCCAAACAGTACTGCAAATAATATAGTTTCTGAGTGATTAGTTTGAGAGTCTGGGCAGCCAGGAAACAAATGAGTAGCCTCGGCCAACGTTGAAGAACCCTTATTCTGTCATTGCTGTCATTTGTTACTGCACTGGCTGAAGGTCTTTCTTCTTACCGAGGATGCCCACTAAGCCCTGTGGCTACTGAATCTCTCATTCCAGACATTACCAAAGAGATGATGAGGAAGAACAACACTTGGTAGTCTTAAAATGTAACATCGGCCTCATCATGTGACCCTTTAGTTCCTAGGTGTATTATTGAATATACCCACAGTAATAAAGACCTTGCCGCTTTTTTTTTAAAACCCAGGATGACTTCGTAGAATTCCTTAAGTAACAGGAAATCCTGAAGCCAGGTTACATCTTCCCAGAACATGTCACGTGTTCTATAATGGGCAGGTTATATGCAGCAGGGCAGAATGTATATTATCAATCTCCATGCAGGAAAAGGCGGCACTACAGCATTAGTACAGACATCCTGAGCAGGTAAATAAAGGTAAACCCCATCTCCAAGAATACTCTACAAGCTTGGAAGATCCATCAGTTGATTCTTCCACATGTTTAAAGAACAAACAATTTATATAAAATCTTTTCAAAAATAAAAATGAAGGAATATGCCCTAAATTATTTTGTAAAGTCAGAATACCTTTGCTGACAATTAAATTACAGGGAAAGAAAATTCAAACACTAATCTGACTGATGAAGCCAAGTGTAAGCAATCCTAAACAATGTACAGCCGACTGGAGACTGTGTTGCATGACACAGGAATGTCATGATCAATGAAGTTTCTTCTATGAACACATCACCTTAATACATCAAATGGTACAATTCAATCAAAAAACACAGCACAACATGTAGAAACATGTCATGAAGTTGAGGACCTATTTAAAATTTAACAAGGATTCTCACCAAAATAGAAACAAAAGAACCATTTTTAACAGGATTAAGTATGAAAAACCCATGATAATAAATGAAAAAACTAAAAATATTTCATATGAGAAAATAAAATATTATTGCATACAGAAAACAATATTTGGCATATAGAAATTATCAAATTATTTATTATTAATGATTTTAGCAAAATCATTGAATATGAAGTTAAAAGGGAAAACCAAACTTACATTAGAAAAGCATAAAATCTGTCATTTTAAAACTAGTAATTATGTAACATACTTACTCCTTAATGTTTTAACAATTGAATTTGTTATATTTTCTACATATAGAAAATATATCATAATTAAATTATATAGAATTCCTAGCAGATAAAAAACCCCAAATTTATCAGACATGCTCAAAACTATTCTAAGAAGCATATTTACGATTATAAATGCTCTTATCATTCCCTCTTGTTCCCTAAAACTTCCCTTTACATTCTTAAACATAATTTATCATTTGGCTAAAGAGTAAATAAAATTAATAACACAAATTAAGAGATATAATGCTACACAGTATTCCAATTCAATTCCTGTACAGTATGCAACAAGTCCTTCATGATAATAGCAGTATAATTGAAAAACACTCAGTCATTTACAAAGATCTGCAGAGTCCTAGAAGCTGGCCTCCCGCAGCTGGGGACAGTGCATGGAATGAGTTGTGGAGGAGCCCTGGCCCAGAGGCCGGTGAGCTGGACTCCAATGGTGGTTAACTGCATGTATTCTTAGTTTCTAACCATGGAGAAGAGGAAGTGCAAACGTGAACATGTGTGGGAAGTTTTATGGTTAAGATAATATTATCACTACATATCTAAGTTCATACAAGTTTAATAAACACATTCTTATCTAATGTGATGGGTCAATAAAAAAGGGTTGAAGTACACAGACTGTGTGACTTACGCTGCATAATGAGACAAGTGGCCAACAACCTGCCCAATCCTACCCTTTTATAGGACCTGTATACACAGAGTTCAATATTTACAGAGTTCTCTTGCAAATACAGAACATACATCGAACACAGTGGAATGTGCCTCACCACTGCTACCTTATTGGCTATTTTGTCCTGACATTAAAGATGAGATTTGTTTATATGGAAGCTGCAGTTATACCTAAAAAATGGCTGATGCCCTTTTTAAAGACTAGACAAAAACCTTGAAACAAGAGTTTGTGAGTTGAGCATCAGGTTTAGATAGTTACTAAAGTTACTAAACTGGACCCAGAAAAGAAAAATCAACCAAAATATTATATGTGCATGCATATGTCTCTCTCTCTCTCTCTCTCTCTCTCTCTCTCTCTCTCTCTCTCNTCTCTCTCTCTCTCTCTCTCTCTCTCTGTGTGTGTGTGTGAATACAAGTACACCTTTGGTCTCAATGCTTTAAATATTCAAATATCTGTCTTGAGGTCAACTGTCCACTTCTTGTAAGTAGTGACTTGCCCTCTCCTAAAAATAAGCCAGGACCTATCTACATATTAAATTTGCAGACCCTTGTGAAATTTAGCCAGCCAATCACCAACCATGATTCTCCCAAACCGTGTCACAGACACGTCTGCAAATGGTGTTGTCTGTGATGATGCTTTATTGTCTCTGGGAGGACTGAAATTCCACATCGAGTTTTATTCCACTGGACCTTTTATTAGCCTTCTCCACTTGATCAGCGGATATCTCTAATAGCAATTTTTTTTATAAACTGGAGTTTGCAAGTCCTGCCTTGAGAATGTAATATTTCAAAAAACAGCCTAAGCTTAGGGAAAAAAACAATTACAGAGACAGCATTAAAATGCCAAGCAGCGGGCAGAAGCGATTCTGGATCAGCTTAAAACAGTGATTGATGAAACTCTAATCCAAGCTGAAGGAACAGTTTCACGGCAAGCTGTGACCATTCCACACACTTCATTAGCTGCCATAATTAGCCTGGTGTTTCAATTTGTTAGAACTGGTGGGGACAATTTTCCTCAGAATGCAAACATCAAAAAACCAGGGTCCCTCTGACTTGAGAAGAGGCTGACGAGTGGCTTTCCGAGTCTCTCTTAACTAAGAGATTAATTACTGCTGATGGGAGGCTGTGCTGTGACTGTCACTCTGTCTGTGTGCATTACTCTTAGTATGAGAAGGACAAGGTTGGCACTACACTGCTGCATCAAGCAGCCTCACATCAGAGCACAGAGTTGGTTTTAATGCCCAGAGTATTTTTGATTGATTTTTCTTCCTGTTTCCTGGGTCCAAGGGTCACATCTATTTATTTATATTACTCTCTAAACAGTCGTTTGAATGTTAGAAGATTTGGTTAATTTTAATGTTGTAGTGAGGGTGCATGGCCTCCACACATTCCGTGAATGCACACAGTCGTCCTTCAGGTATGTTTAGACTTAAGACCATAGTATGTACTACATCCGAAAAGTTGTGAGAATAGTGCTTAAATTTTTTCCAATTTCTGAACTATAACCTTTCCTTCAAATTATGGATGCTCCCTCTGACTTCTCATAATGTAAATTCATAAAATCTAATGAAAAGGGATGGTGGGAAGCAGATTCCTTAGCAGAGGTGTTTTCTCTAGTCCTTGGGCCATAGGGAAAGCCAGGCTGAGATCAAAAGCACACAGCAGCATCATCATGGAAACTGCACAGAAGCTTTCATTGTTCATACTCCTGAACTATATTAGGGTTTTTACATTAAGAATGCTTCCAAGAGAACATTTCTACTCTCTGTTTTCAGAACTCCATTTGAGTTGGCCCCCAGTTTGCAGCAGGCACAGCTGGGGATCTGCTGGCATTTTCAGAGCTATACAGGGCCGGGCTGCTCTGCCATGAAGAGACAGTGACATTGCAGGACATCCTTGCTTGAGTTTCCAGAGGAAATTTCCTCCACATTCCACTAAACCCTTTCCACTGTAACCATTGGGTAAAGACCTCCAGGAACATGGAAACTTTGTCTGCCATAATGGTCAGTTTATTTTCCTAATGAACACATTTAAAATGTGACAGGAAACAGATGAACTTAACTCTGTGTTAAGAGAGTATCTTAAGACATCTAAGGTATTGTCATGTGTCATGGAGCAGAACTCTTAATGACAATTACAGGTTTTTAACCAAGTCTTCAGGATCTTCCATACATTTTATATTTACATGATGTCTCAAATCAGAGACCCCACATATAAATGCTCACTAACTATGCAGCTGAAAATCAAATAGCACAGATTTTTAAGAATGTGGCCTTTCCCAAGCTCAGGAAGCAGGTACTTGCTACTCGCTGAGAACCCTTCAAGAGTTCTGTGGACCTGCATACCAACAAGATGGGCAACGAGGAGTAAATGTGCCTCCATCTTCTGTGTGTATGCCAGAGAACCACAGAGACTTTATGACCCCAAACATTCTGAAAACAGAGGGCTGGAAATCAACAGGCCAAAGAAGTGCAGATGGTGAGGACCCTGCATACCACAGAGGCAGAATACAATACACACTGGGCCAGGAGGATACCACCAAATCCTCGAGCATGAATGGGGGTGGGTTAAAACAAGGCCATTTCCTTAGCTGAGATTCAGCCAGCATGTACCAGAATAGCTGGACCCATTAATAACAGCAGGGAATGCTTTCGTTACATGCCAGTCAATGACTGTGCCCGAACACCACCATGGGCTAGCTACAACGAAGTCATTAGAGAGTTACAGTGTTTCCAAATGGGGTTCCTTGAAAACATTGTCAATTTTATTGTTTAATAAATATTTTAAACTGCTCTTACACATATATGTCATATTCAAAATTGTTGAATCATTTATTTTACTTTTGCTACATACAGAAAACACCCTTAAAAACAGAATTGCAAAAATAGCAATGAGACTAATTCTTTAAACTGCAATAATTTTGCCATTACAAATATAAAATACATGTAGTAAAGATATTGTTGTCCTCCGTAGAACTATTTCACAGAGGTGCATTCTTGTTACACACATAAGAATGATTTAATTTGAAAAGTCTGAAACTATTTGAATGCTCCTGGAAATCTTTATTTGGAATCAACTATAGTACAAGCCAAAGAAGCCATAGACAGGAGGACCAATGGAACTGAATAGAATACCCAGATATTAATCCACACACCTTCGAACACTGATTTTTGACAAAGGTGCAAAAAAAAATCTCAGAAAAATGAAAGCATAACAAATGGTGCTGGCATAACTGGATATCAACATGTAGAAGAATGAAAATAGACTATACTCATAGCAGCATTGTTTGTCATAGCCAGAGCCTGGAAACAACCTAAATGCCCCTCGACCGAAGAGTGGATAAGGAAAATGTAGTACATTTACACAATGGAGTACTACACANCTAATCTACATGGGAAGTAGAAAAAGACAAGGTCTCCTGAGTAAATTGGGAGCACGGGGACTGTGGGGGAGGGTTGAAGGGGGGAATGGAGAGGCAGGGAGGGGAGCAGAGAAAAATGTAGAACTCAGTAAAAATCAATAAAAATTAAACAAAAAGTAGAGTCTGAAGTCTTAGCTAAGAATTCCACTTCAAGGTCCAAAATAATTCAAGAGAAACAGAAAACCATGGGCAGAACAGTGTGAGGAGGTTCAAGTCATGCATGTTGGTATATGCTGGCCTGTATTCAAGTTATGCATGTTGGTATATCCTGCCCTGTGTTCAAGTCATGCATGTTGGTGTATGTCAGCCTGTATGCAAGTCATACATGTTGGTATATCCTGGACTGTGTTCAAGTCATGCATGTTGGTATATGGCTGCCTGTAAAGCCAGTTTTTATGAGACTCAGGCAGGAAGATCTCATGTGCAAGTTCAGCCTGGGACCACACAGAGAGATCTGTCACAAAACAGTTCACTCACGGGATGAATTATTTACATATCTTATTCTTATATAAACCTCACTACAGTTACAATATGGATTATGCTGAGCAGTCATTATTCCATTAAAATAAAAACAATTTACCTGGAGAATAGCATCAGAAAATGATTCTATCTAATCCAATCCCAGAAGAGGGGTGTTAGTAAGTTCACACTAAAAAGAGTCAATGTATGGATTTCTGTTAAGGTGAAAACTCCATGAGCATGCTTTTAAAGTCAATTTCTAGTGAATCAACTTCCATGCCCCTAAGATGGTGCACATATTCCTAGCTTTAAGCTGTCCCAGACCACACTGACAGCAAAAACACCAACATGACTGGGTACAGCCACTACATGCTAAAGGAAAAGACACCATCTCCAAATAGGGCTTCTTAGAAAATACAGCATTTGTCCCTCACAAAGCAGGCTACTGGAGCTTGATACCATAGACACTGAATACCTAGGTCAAATGATTTAAGAAGAAATCCCTCAGAGCTGAAGCAAGCCTCTTTGGTTTTATTTAATGTACACAGGTTGAAAGCTAGGAATGGGCATCAGAGCAGGCAACACAGTTGTGTGTGATCTACGTTGTATGACTGACTCACTGACTCTCGGAGTAGACTCCTGCTGCCCTCACACAGTACATGATGACACCATAGAGCATCACTCTTAAAGAAGTCTCTCCAGCTGCTTCCTTGTGGCACCTTTCCTGTAGGAATCTATGTTTGTTTTAGTTCTGGAAAATACTGCAAGTTGAATGGAGTATAAGCAGATGAGCCCTGACTATATAGAGCAGATATTCTTCTGATAATGTTTGTTAGTGGTGACCACACAAAACCAACCATACTGTCAACTCCCATAAGAGCATAACACAAAGTAATAAGGATGAAAACAATTTCTAAAATTAAAAAAAATTGGTAAACTGGTCAAATTCTTTTGCTCTGGAACATTAGACCGTGTAGAGGCAATGTGGTAGATACCTTTAGCAGGCACAAGATTTCTTGAAAGTGAAGTTTATTTTATGCTAGCATGACATTAAATACCAGACCCAGGAGCTGCCACTGATTGTTGAAATGCTGCTAAGCCAGAGCTCTATCCAATGTGGCAGCTATGCTCTGCAGGGGTTTTCTGCATGGAATATCAAATGCTTCTCGAGTGAACCTGCAAATCTCCCAGTCTGAGCAACACAGGCAGTTTGGACCCTTCATCACTGTTGGCAGTTATGCTCATGAGAGCAGCAAGATGAGCAGAGAGAGTGGGAGCATGGGGAATTTTATTAGTCATATGTTAGGATAAAAAGATAGACTACACATATTAGGAGTGTGTGCATTTAACTGTATGCAGTCTGTAACATGAACGGGGGCCTGCTTGTTGGGGTTTCTGTCCTGCCCAGTACCCCACAGCTGGCAAGC
>LOEQ01003907.1:140293-152857 GCA_001685075.1 Bramus lutescens
GTCTCCCTGACCCTGGGATTATGGGTAAATACCATTGCACCTTGTTTCTACACGGGTCCTAGGGAAATAAGGTCCCCATGTTTGCATGGCAAGTACTATATCAATGAGCCATCTCTCCAGCACCTAATACATAACATTTATACACATCTCCTGTCCCAAGGGCCTCCTTTTGGTTACTTGAAACATAACACATATGTTCCCTGATACCTGGAAGTTCATGTTCTCTGCAACCCCAGAGTACCTTAGAGGCTCTCTACTCTCTTACATAATCACTTGCTAAACAAGCGCATGCGCGCAAACACACACACACACACACACAGAGAGAGANGAGAGAGAGAGAGAGAGAGAGAGAGAGAGAGAGAGAGAGAGAGAGGAACCAATTAAGAAAGCAAACTGAAGCCTTTAAAATGAGAAATGAGGAAAATTTACCATTAGGATTTCAGTTACAGAGCAGGGCAGAGGTCAATATCCCATGATCATTATTATATGAGTTTAACTCTTGTTATTATGACTTAGCAAAAATGCACAAAAGACAGGACACATTGATCATTTGGAGACTTTAAAACTTCAAAGGGAAAATTTCAGAGATCACTGACTACATCAGACTAAAAGCTCATGTGGGCAATTTTATGGGCAAAAGCTATAAAACTTGGAGATGTCAAGCAGCGATTTTGCCCTCTACCACCGTATAGATGAACAGCTGGGGTGCCTGTTTCACTGGAGGTGATGTAAATTCTACAAATCTCAGGGGCATGTGTTTAGCATTATCTCTCCAGAATTTTGTAGTTATTAATAATAGAATGCGGATATTGCTCAATTTGGGACAGGGAGTTATGGGTACAAAGTGTCTTTTCAAATGGCTGACTACACATCTCTGAAAAATTGTACTCCAGTGTTTGTTCAATGCTCAAACCCAGCGTGTTAGAATGCGATGTAAACTGAACCTTTGGATTAGTGCTCACAGGCTAATTCAGCGGGCACTAAGGTTTCCAAAATTCTGGATACATCACTGCACATGCTATTTTCATTTATACCTAAAAAATCAAATCAGAAACTCTTTGGGGCCATTTAAATAAATAACTGAAAATTAATAAAGAGTGCCACAGATAAATCCAAAGAAAACAGCGATTAAAAAAGTAGGGCAAGCACCAACATAAGCATGCCTGTCTTGTACACACACACACTGCGCGGTAGGTTGAGATTATTTTTATACAATGGAACATTTCACTCTGTCGCCCCACTTTCTTAAATGCAGAGCTGAGTCAAACAGTTATTATACACAGAGCTGCCTGGATTATAATCCACATTTTCGTCCTGAAACTCACTGAACTCAGCAAGACTAAACAAAGGTGCTGGTCACAGGGCCAACCTCAGAGTTTATGGAGAGGACTGGAGAGGACTGGGGTAGGGGAGTTGGAGAGGAGGGAGGGAGGGAGAGAGAGAGGGGGACTGTATATATTTGATTATTTAAGGCCAACTCATGAGCAAAATATTTTCCTTCAATTACACCTAATTATTTCAGTGTTTACACTTCCTAATGAAACGAAACTGCAGCGAACAAACAACTGTGAGGGCTGTTGTTCGGCAAGCGCTTGATCATCGACCAGCAAGCACAGCAAGATTCGGAAATTCCACGGAGCTGCCCGGTTTGGGCAGAAAGGCGTGTTTTATCCCAATCAGCGCCTGCAAGCACAACCGTCCCAGCCAAGGCGCATTCGGCACTGCACAGCTCAACTGAGACGACCCACGCACAGCCCTTGCACATCAATTAGGATCATCATAATCACGGTCGTTAAGCTCAATGTTCATTATCATCAGGATGCTAGTGACAGCAGATTCAATCTCTGGGTGCAGTGGCAAGAGCTTGCCGTCCCACCCAAGTTTCTACAGAAGGCGATGTGCCACATTAAATCCGTGATGTGTTCCCCATCCTACTCCATTCCCAAAGCATGGACAGGGAAGGTCAGCTTTATGTACTGTGCAATATGCTTAGTTCCCTAAATTAATTCTTTGGAGTGCTGGGTATTTCTATGCTTTGTGTCAAATACAATCATGGTTGGGGCCCAAGCACATGCGCAGATGAGGAGCAGGGAGGTCGGCCGCCATAATTCAACCGCAATCAGGCAGATGGAGAAATGAGCTAGCAACACGAACCATCCTCGGCGTCTCTCCTGAATTTTGAAAACAATGGGAAATGGGAAATGGCTCCACTAAAGGCAGTTGTCTAAGAGGCACACAGACGACAATTCCAATTGAGACAAGGACAGAGATGGTCACTTCTGCACCAGTAAATATGAACATGGGTATTTTGACAAGCAAAGCATGTTTTAAGTGTGCGGAACTGTTGATTGTTAGACTCCTAGACCTGCCTGAACAGATGACATTAACACTAATTGACTGGGAGTTCTTTGGTTCATTCAGAGCTCAGCACTATAGGGAATTATAATACTGAAGTATTTACCTCAACTTCAAAGTCTGACTACTTGAAACACTGAGAACTGAGTAGCTTAATTTGGTGCAGTTCACATGTAGATTGAAGAAATATGGGTAATTTGCATGATATATATTAACTATTTCATTTTTTTCACTTTTTAAGCAATATAATATAGGGTTGGGGAAATGGCTCAGTGGATAAAGCACTTGCTAAGTAAGTGTGAGAACAGGAGCTTGAACCCCCAGAACCCTAGGAAAACTGGCTAGCTAGACTGGCTGGAACCAGCAAGCTCCAGGTTCAATGAGAGACTCAGTTTCAGTAGATAAAGTGGACAGAAACAGAAGTAAGATACCTCTGTCAGCTTTGCACATCCACACACGTGTCTGCACAAATGTAAAACTGCCTACACATATGCAAGCATGCTACATGCAAGCTTGCTACAAACATGCAAAAGAGAAACATTATATATATAATACCTATTTTTAATTACTGACTGACTTCATTTTTAGGGAAAATAAGTGTTATTTGCTCTCAATTCATTGAATTTATAATTTTTGAATAAAGTTCTTTAGAGAAAAAACTAAACAAAACAAAAGAAGTTGGTTGTTGATGTGAATTAAGATGTAAGCGGATGTGATTATGAACAGGGAAAGCACTGAACACATCTAATTTTCTGTGAGCCAGCTGGTTAGCAAGCCATTTGAAACCTGTAGCTCCTATTTTCAAAGAGGGCAGAAGGGGAAGTCATAGAGCCCATCATGATGGCAAGGTGGGCACTCAGTGTCATCAGTCTACTGCATCCAACTAACCATGCTTTGCTTCCGCAGTGCTGGAGATTGAATCTCAACTCTTCACACACGCTAAGAGCCTCAATCCTGAGGCCCATCCTCAGTCCTCAACACATATCCAAAAGTTTATAAATCCTTCACCTCCCTTTGTCCTTTTATGTTTGCATTATGAACCTAACAACTCTAGTCCCTAAGATCGTCTTTAACCCTCCAATAATTAGCTATGGTCTCTAATTCTCCAGATCAAGAAATCACATTTTCTAAAAATAAAGTAACTACTAGATGTATTAGAACATGCCTGAAATTCGCACATTCAGGAAGCAGAAGCAGGAGGATCATCATAAGTTTATGGTCACACTACTAAGTTCCAGGCTAACCAAACATACATAGTGAGACACTGCTAAAAAGTGTGGAATGGTAAACAAACCTACTTAAAAAATTAATTCTTACCCAATTTATTCAATATCAAGTCAAAATATAAAACATTTTAAATAACTCCTAAATTTTACAATTAGTAAAACAATGAATTATGTATCATATTATCATGTTTGCCCTATAAGGACAATTTGATTATTGGTACAGTTGCTTGAAGAGGAAGGAAGGAAGGTGGCTTCAAACAAGGAAGAGAGGAGGAGGACGAGGAAGCTTGTTGCACTTCCTACAGTTGGCACAGGCTGGAGGGATTGCTTTATCTACATTTCCTGAGTCTCCATGCTTTCTTCACTTAATTTTTGTGAATTAAAGATTGTCTCTGATGAGTCTTCTGAAATAATCAAATGAGCTCTTCTCACTTCTAGCGAGTATTCGAAGTTTCTGTTTCTATGGAGTTGCTTAAGGAAGATGGGCATGCAAGGGCACGCTTATGGACTATGTTAAGTGAATCAGTCACAAAACTGTCAAAGGAAGCGTGATTCTATGGAAGGAAACAAAACCTTGCACAGGGATCTTTCCCACTGTGACAGGGATGAACATGCTCAAAGTCACTCAGACTTTTGGCTGAATCCAACCAAATGGTGAAAAAGCACCAACAAGAAAAATTATGTTGATTAGAAAATGAAATACATATCACATTTATAAATATACAAAATATGAAACTGAATGGTTAGAGTTCATATCTAGTTTGCATTTAGGAAGGCTGCATACTGGTAGAAAATATCAGGAATAGGTTGGCTGTGGGATTTTATAAAATGACATGATAACCCCACCTCAGCCTGCCCATCAGTCCCTAGGATAAACCAGCTGAGCTCACTGTGCAAACCTTAGGCCTGGAATTACTAGTGCTGAAGATGACTTCTAAACAGAGTGACTCAATAGCTGTAATGTAAAAGGTGCCTTGGGATAGGTGAGATGGCTCAGCAATCCTAGGAGCTGACTTCCCTACCTGGAACTCAGAGCAGAAAGGGAGAACAGACTCCTGAGAGCCATCTCAGACATCCACACGGACGTCCTGCAAGTGCATGTCCTCACCTGTACTCATAACAATACGATAAAAACCAAAATCTTAGACATAGGTGGTTTGAAAGACAATGTTCCCCCAGAGGGAGTGGCATTGTTAGGAAGTGTGGCCTTGTTGGAGGAAGTGAATCACTGTGGGGGTGGGCTTCGAGGCCCTTTTTTTGCTCAGGCTCCCTTCAGCGTGACAGTCAGGAGACTTCCCGTTGCCTGCAAGATATAGGACAATCAGCTATTCCTCTAGCACCACTTCTGCCTTTACACTGCCATGCTCCTGGCCATGATGATAAAGGACTGAACCTCTGAAACTGTAAGCAATCACCCCAATTAAATGTTTCCTTTCTAAGAGTAAATATGGTCATGGTGTCTCCTCACAGCTAGAAAAAAACAGAGCAAAGACAGGTGCCTTGTGGTACATTCAAAGTATTGACGCCCTCTCTGTCAAAATCCCGCATTCACATTGTAGGTTAAAATGGGATGACGTGAGAAAGAGCTCTTAAAGGAAGACATGATATAGCAGAGACAACACTTTTTCTGAGATGGAGTAAAGAAGACATTTCAACTTATGTCTGGAATAGAGCTGGGATTAGAGAAGCAAAGACACTGATAAATTGAATTAAATGGGGGAAGAAAGCAGACAGGGTGTGGGCGGGCTAAGAGCTTCCTGTCCTTTCTGGGACTAGGCAATTGTTCTTCAAGGAAATAGAATGACCCTGCAAGACAACTCAGAGACCATCATGGCTTCTGCTTCTCCCACTCAGGGCACAGCTGTCGCCTCTAGTATTGAAAGAGTCAGATGACTGCTTCCAACGCCTAATTCCCAGGCCACCCCTAGAGAGAGCCACAGGGGGAGTTTTAGTAACAGTCTTTAGCCTACCTCCATCTCCAAGTTCTTGGGACCCACTCTTCTAGTTTATACTATGAATTTGAGTTTCTAACTCCCATGGAGTAGTATCTGTCTTTTTTTCATTGTACTTGACCTTTGTCATTGGCATAAAATCTTCCATGTTCATTCCTGTCATGAATAACAAGATTTCTTTGATGTTTCATGGCACAATAATATTTCACCACGTGTCTACCCCATTTTCTTGTCCATTCATCTTCAGTGGCTGTCCTGGCTGTTGTGAATTATGTTGTGGGAACATGGTGTCCACTTACTTCTCTGACATACTAATTTCATTCTCTGGGGACTTTTCTCGGATTTGGGATTGCTGGGTCAAGTGGTAGCATAAGGCTATATAAACCTGCACTTCTACAAACAGCACATGGGTTCCCCTTTCTCACAAGGTGGCCAAAGTTTTTCTTTGGTCTTTTTGGCAATGGTTATTTTGCTAAGTATAAAGAATGTACTGTGGTTTCGATTTACCTTCCAAGGATAATTTTAGTGGTGTTGAACACATGTCCGTGTACTCACAAGATACCTCCATATATTCTTTTGAATCATCTTTCTGGGCCTTAGCCTTCATGTGCTCATATGCGTGCACACACACACATGCACACAAGCACACGCATGCACACGCACACACATACACACATGCACACACACACCTGCTTACACATTTTAGATGTTGACCTTTATTACAATGTCTAGTTTCAAATATCTTCCTCATCCCCCTGGAAGTCTCTCACTCATTGATAGGTAACTTTTTTTGTATGAGTTTTTCAGCTTGATATAATTTCAGTTATGTACTTATATTTTGCAGCTTATACTTCTGAGCCCAATATCAAAAGCTTTTCTCTGTTTCCTCTCATAGTTTCAGGGCTTATGTTAAAACCTTGAATAGGTTTTGAGTTGATTTTTTAATATGGTGAGAAGTAAGGATCCAATTTCATCTTCTTGCATAAGAATATCCAATTGTCTCAACACCATCTGTTGAGTGGACTATCTCTCTACCGTTGTATTTACCACCATTGTTGAGGATCAATTGAGCATTCACACATGGGAATATTTCTGTACTTTCTCTCCTACCTCATCAGTCAATATGTGTCTTTTAACGCCCGCACCATGCATGACGCTTCAGTTACTATGGCAATGCGATGTATTTTGATATAAACTAGTGTGACACTTCCAACTTTGCTAATTTTGTTCACTTGATTTTCCAGGCTAATTATTTTATGGCACCAAGAACAAAAATACACTTTATCAATGGTATCTAAAACCTACATGTTCTGTACACACTACAATTGTGCTACAGACACATATGTGTCAAGTGTACACAGTCCACATTGTATATGCCAATTGCATATCTCTTTTCTGTACATATAGATATATGTGTATATGTACATGTAGATATATATGCACAAAGATTGAGAGAGAAAGAAATATCTGGCCTCCATGTTCAATAATCCATTCCACTCTGGGATTTCATATTCAAACCCCAACCCTGGAAATCTGCTAGAGTCAGTGATCCATGTTATTGATTATAGGATATATAATCATAAAACATACATTAAGAACCAATAATGCAAAGAATTAATGCAAATCTCACTGAACACAGGTCAGCTGCACCATCTTTACAAACACAGCTTCCAATAAGTTTATGACCATGACAGTCGTAACTGTAATGAGAGCACTTGCATTTACTGTTATCATTGTCTATCTCCAGTCTTTTCAAAGCAGTATCATTTCCAAATGCTGTCATCAGTGTCTATCTTTAGCTGTTTCTACCGCATCGTGCACCTACCTTGCCACTGATCCACTTTTTAGGGTCTTGACTGCGGAAGTACTTCTGTCCGTAAGAGCTGGGATTGTACTTGCTTGATGAGTGTATCATTGGGATGTACTTCTCCTTTTTATGGAAGGAAGTAAACGGCAAAAACCTGAAAGGACAGGTAGGCAATATTCATGACTAGCTTTCCAGAGTCCTGGTTCAGAAAAAACAAGGTTTGGAGTCAGAATACTTGCACTGCACTTCAGCCCTGACCACTGTCAATATTCCGGGACTCCTCCTTTCCTACTTGTCTAATGATGGAGACACTCAAACTCTTCTACTGGGATTTTTATGAGTTTTAAATATATGACAATGTTAAATATCCAATGAACAATTTAAAGGTGCCAGATTTTTCAAAATTCATATTGTAAACAAAAATATCATTTTAAAGTTGTATAAATCTTAAAAAAGCAAAACAACAGCCTAGCAGTATGAGTGAGCAGTTCTTAACTGAAATCAATTTCCTTCAAATCCCATAGCGCACCCCAAGTAAAGGCAGCACATCTGCGGGTGTGAAAGACAGAGCTCTGGAGTCAGCCCAACCTACTCACACCTCAGCTCTCCCTTGCTCTACTTGCTTCCCAAGTCACATGGCCCCCATGAGTCTCAACTTCCACATGAGGCTGCTATTAGCGATAAGCAAACTGAATGAAGGGCTTGGCCTGGAGGTTGAAGAGAACATGGCGCCAGTAAATATGCTGGAGCCTGGCCTGGAGGCTGAAGAGGACATGGCCAGTAAACACGCTGGAGCCTGGCCTGGAGGCTGAAGAGGACATGGCACCAGTAAACACGCTGGAGCCAGCTGTTAAGAGAAGCACCTTGCTGCATCCAGTGGCATTTTATTTATTTTGAGCTTTGTGATCAGTTTAGTTATTAGTAGTTTAACATGGAAGACTAACCCCCACACTCCCACAGCACTGCCACTTGGTGTAACCTGGCAACTTGCTCTGCTGCTTCTGCCAAGTCCTCAAGAGAATTCATCAAATACAAGTAAAGAAACAGAACTGTTCTTGCCATCCATGAGAAAGAGGACGGAAGAACAAAAGCTGGAGATTGCAAGGGGTTCTTAGAGGATAAGAAGAGGACTGGAAATTTACAACAGATAGAGAAAATTTAAGAAAACGAATGTTAACATAAGTATCAGAAGAGGCCGACATCCAAGAAAACTAAGGCCCTGGGGAAGGCTGGGTACTGAAGCTGTAGTCACTGCAGAAAGCAAGATTGAGGAAAAAAAGCTGGAGAGGGTGGATCAAGAGTCACCTAGGGAGTAAGGGAATCCCTGGCCTTTGTCTTCACACTGTACATTCCATAGACAGCACTCTGATGTCGTGAGTCCAGCCCTGCAGGACTGACCGTGCCATGTGCACCAACTGGAGGAGGCACTAGATGGAATGGAACTGTTTCATCCCACAGCCAACTCATCTGGTCTCCCTCTGCTCATCTGTAGATGAACGGTCAGCTGAACCTGAGCAACTATTAAACGTCTCCACACGTGGCAAACTTCCAGAGATGTGTGCTCCTGGCTCAACCTTGGGAAATATTTTAATGCAAAGGTGGTGTAATGAAGGCTCTCCAGTTCAATCGTGCTGGGTGGTGGTGACTCATGCCTTTAATTCCAGCACTCAGGAGGCAGAGACAGGTGGATCTCTGTGAGTTCGAGGCCAGCCTGGTCTACAAGAGCTAGTTCCAGGACAGGCTCCAAAGCTACCAAGAAACCCATCTCGAAAAAAAAAAATTCAATCCCAACTGCTAGTTGTTTCCTAGTTGAGAAAAAAAACAACAACAACAAAAAAAATGAAAAACAAAAACCCCAGGAACCAGGTGTCATATTATAGTAACCAGGAGAAAAATCATAGTTTGTAATAAATACAACCCAAGGAGATATTGTGCCCCTGAAATAAGAACTGGGTGCTTTTTTTTCAAATAAAAGTTATATTTAGAAATGAAGCAAAACTTGGAAAATAAAAACATACAGCAAGCTAAAGTAACCCGCTGAGAGAAATACTTTAAAACTCGGAGTCTGAACCAGTAAAGCTGAAGCTCAGCCAAGGCTGACGAAGCCATGACTCGTTCCAAAGATTCCCACAAGACACATTTCACTGAAATGAGATATTTTAAAGTCTAAGTTAAAATTTTATTTTTATTGTGTTCCTATATTTGCTTAAATGATAAATTTAGGAAAAGACTTACTTCATTTTCATCTTATTTTTAATTTTTACAAATGAACTCATATATTTGCCAATAAGATTTAACATTTAAAAAACCCAAGTAGTGAGGTTTGAAGTGTATAAAATTAATTATGGAAACATGAAGGATTTTCATTTTTGCAGGGAAAACAGCTTTCATGAAGACAAATCATGGTCTTTCCAATGCTAATTTGCACATGGGATGAACATCAGAGACATACAGAATCTATGTGGCCCCAGTGTCCCTGAGTATTCAAAGACAGTGTTATGAGCAGCTGCTGCATTTTAGTTCCTGTCTCTTCTCGAATGGCATTTCAACACATTCTTCCTTTGTGTCTGTGCAAAATTTGCTTTCTTGAAGGCATAGGCAAGGTCCCCAAAATAATCCTAGTTTAATTTAGCCACAGTGATTCATCAGTCACATGTATGTGTGCTCTTAAGTATGTGTACATGTGTATAAGCTGCATAAATTTAGAAATATCTACATATTGCATAATCTTTAGAGAACATTATCTCGCAATTAATAAAATGACTTAATCATCAAATAAAGTATAAATGATTATGAAAACTTAACATTCACAAAGTAGCTGATGGTCAAATTTTGATTATTTTGTAAACTCATTTCAAAATTTATTCCTTTACACGTAAAATATATCCTTAGTTGTGCTCTGTGCTTTCAGTGGGCACTGTGCAATTGCCTTGACTCCACGTTATAGAAAGCGCCAGGCTGCCCTATTGTTCCTATAATCTTAACAAAGACACAGATCTGGAAAAATAAGATTTTATTACACCTCAAACATATTTCACATATGTGCCTGGGATTTGTAGGGCATGGGGCATATGTGAAAATCAGGGGACAACTTCAGAGTCTGTTCTTTCCTGTCACCATGTTGGACCAAATAATTGGACTCGGGTTGTGAGGTTTGGTGGCAAGTGCCTACCTGCTACGCTATCTCATTGGCCCAGATCTGGAAAAAAGTCTTAAAAGCAATGGAGTTACAGTGACATATGCTAATGGCTCATCATTTGACTAGGCAGTTCTAGGTGATCTGCTAAAAGTTTTAGGAAGCAGGAGGTGAAACAGCTTCAGAGAAAACGATCTATTGCAATGGACATTGAATGCTAATACATTTTATATAATTTTCCAAATAATACCAACAAATTAACCTTCTTTCCCCCTTTACAACTCTGCTTAATTTCCCTTCTTTTCATATAATCTTATTACTGTCATTCATAATTCTAGGCTTCTCACCAACCCATTTATTTTTAGTGACAGTTAATTCAAATCTTCAAATCAGGAAGCTCGATCTCCTATTGATTAAAGTCTCAAGCCTTCAATCTTGCTTAGACTTTGTCCACTGCACCCCATCTGCCCAATGTGCTCTGCACCCTGCCTACCTTTCTAGTTCATTCTCCATTCAGTCTTCCCCTCTCATTCTCTCTGTGCCTCTGTGCATGCACCCCTTAAAAAGTCGGTCCTTTGCTCATCCTCATGCTCAATCAGAACCCAATTTAACTCTCCTCTCCTAGACAGCTGAGTTCACTTACTCCAACGGCTCTTGTTCTCCATTGCCTAAATATTTAGTCATTCAACTGACTCAAGGGAAATATTTCTATAGAATTATCATTTTGAAAAACACAAATGTGGATATGGGGTGGAAGATACCACATACTTGGATGAGATTTTCCTTTAAGGATGGGAACTCGGGAGCACACAGGCAAAATGTGAAGTTTGTTTGTGGGGGACAGAAGCACAGGAGGCAACAACAGAGGAAGTGACTGAGGAAGGCTCTGTTTGTTCATGCATGTGTGTACACTAGTGCTCTTTACTCAAGGGAACTGGGGACTCGTGGCAAGTTAGGATCTTGTCTGCCAGAGTTAGTGGAAGATGAGCCCATAGAGTGAAGAAGTTGGTGATGGTATTGAATGTGTGTGTGTGTATGTGTCTGTGTGTTTGAGAGTGTATGTGTGTGTTGCTCTGCAAATAGCTTAAATTAACAATTCCTATGGCTTAGAATCACTAGACATATTTTCCAAACACATATTCCTAGGAACTGAACTACCTGTGATTGAAAGTCTGACTGTGTACTGTGAGTTCCAAGGCAATAAATGCATCCATCTCCTTGACTAGAACCACTGACCTAGCACTACATCAAATTCTAGAAACCTGTACTTCATCTTCTCTGCAGAGTTAGTCCTAGGAGAGGGAGGGCATCTTTCCATCACTGTGGTTTTAGCCATCAGCTCTACACTGATGATATCTATACCTCTACCTACAGACACATGTTAACACAAGACCATGTTATCCAATGTGCACTAGTGACACTCAGCAGGTCCACAGAAGGCAGCTCAGATAATAAGAGCTGCTGCATAACAAAAGCCATCTTATCAATCAACTGCCTATCTCATTAATCCACCCATGCTTTCTATTTATTTTTACATTAAGACCATCACCATTTAATCAGTCATCTAGGTCAGAAGCCATCAAGCTAGGGTCTTTGCTCTCCTCAGTCAGGAATCCTTGCTTATGGCCCCAGTGTAATAAGGAGTGTGTCTGCCTAATATGACACATGCTCCCTGGATCTATAATTGATTCATGTGTTGATGGTGCATGTCCATTGATTTAATGTCTGTGTGGCAAGCAAATTATTTGAGTGGGCCAGTGTGATAATTCAAGTTAAACAAAATAATTCCTCTACCACAGTATGACTGGAAAACCATTAGCTATGTATTGTGCAGTCAAGTTTCACAGGGTACCTCAGAGAGCAAAGTGACCCCTGAGCTGTGTGTTTCTGGCATAGGAATGGCGGCATCCCTGCCATCTCCTGAGATCCCGTCTACTTTGCTAGTTAACTTCTGTTGACAGAGTTTTCTGTCCTGCCTGGTTCCTGCAGTCGTTAAGTCCAAAGAAATCACATAGAGATCTACATCAACTATAAACTGATTGGCCTAGTATCTCAGGCTTTTTATTAACTCTTATAACTTATATTAGC
>LOEQ01003907.1:173359-190885 GCA_001685075.1 Bramus lutescens
TGCAGGATACTGGGCAGGGCGGCATGCAGGATACTGGGCAGGGCGGCATGCAGGCGCTACTTTCCAGTAGCAGATGACTTATGTGTTCACTTGGTGGCCATTCCCTGAGAAACTCATGCTGCTGCTACTGAGAGCAGCAGACCTGCATTCAGCTGTGCAGGAGAAGACCCCAGTGTCCCTCAGGACTCAGCATGCCTGCAGATCTCTAGGGCCATCAGAGCTTTGGTGCAAGGATAGGTAGATGCAGAGAACCCCCCCACACCCAAAGCATCCTCTAGATACTATGTTGTGCCTGTTTTATTCTGGAGAGATTTTTTTCCATGTTTCTTAAAGAGGAAGAAACAAAGGTTTGGTGTCATTTTATTCTTACATGATCAGAGAGAAATATTTTTACATGGCCGCCTTTACTAAGTAAAAGATGTGTAATTTTAGAGGTGAATTTGCTATTTCTGTTAATATTATAAATGAAAACATTTCCTGTGAATGCTGATGAGAAGGAAGAGATTTAAACACAAAATTCCCTAATGCCAGCTGAAGTCAGTAGCTACAGACCACTGGCCAACCTGCTCAATCTAAGGTGTGCACAGAGATGGAAAATGCCCTTCATGTCCGAGGCCATTCTTAAGAGGAAGGGAGGTCTGACTTTTCATGACATATGGTAACATTCCATAGCCGAAGCACACATCTTCTGGCACCTGTTATCAAAGATATAGAACGTGTTGTGGGAACTGAATCTGTGTGGCAAGAATACCTGCATTTGTTCTAAAGCTAGGTAGCATTTTCTAATAGAAATGGGAGAAAGGCATTGAGACCAAGAGAATAACTGAAGAAATCAGGGAGGGGGAGGTCTGAGGAAACAGTCAGGGGAAATCGAGTCTGCCACTTATGGGATGAGGCCTCTGCCAAAACCGATCTTCAGAATGTTGAGCATCATCTCTTATCTCTCCAAGCTTTCTCCCCCATGTGGCTATTTTGGGAACATATAAATGTGTCTCATAGTCTAACCTCACTTTCCTATCAATCCTGTCATCCTAGTGTGGGGAAAGCACACAGTCCCCCATTCTCCTGCTTTTCCTGCTTGAGAGAGAGAGAGAGAGAGAGAGAGAGACTCTCTCTCTCTCTCTCCTTCCCTGGTCAGGGAAAGGAAGGTTTCAGTCCAGCATGCAGAAGGTGCTCCTGCCCAGGTATGCTCCTGCCTCCCTCCTCTTGAAAGCCAGCCTAGCAAAGGGAAGCAAATATCCGTTCCCCACTTCCTTCTCAGTGCATTGCCATGGGGCTGTTCTTTCTTTACTATGAGGCCAGTGCATTGTGATGTGGCTGTTCTCCTTGCTTTACTATGAGGAGAAGAATAAAATCACACAGAATCAAAGTCATTACTGACAGAGTCCAGAAGGTATAAAGCAGATCCATCCCATCTTTCTCTAATTGGCTCTGAACTCAAGCAGGGAAAGGCGCTCGTGATTAGGCCCTGACACCTTCCTTTCTCTTCTGAGCCAGTCTCTACCCCAATTCGTCCATCCCAGGCCTTTGGTGAAGATCCTGCCTCCTTCCTGTCATCAAATGCACTGGCAATGCAGATGGTTGCTGTATATACCAATAAATGGTCCATTTTTGTCATTTGGAACATAACAAGCTACCTTTTTCACTAACATGAACATTATTAATCAAAAGAACTATTAGTAGCTAATTTGAGAGTAAGATGCCAAAGTCACAGTTTTTTTTTACTTTTTTTTTTAAATCTCAATCACATGTAATATTGAATGTACTTTTCCTGGACAGCAGAGGTAACAAATAATTCAGTGGCAATCACACATTTACTTCTCTCTAGACGGCTCTTTTTGAGAAGCCAAATACATTGCCAAAAACCTGTTCCTATGGGTCCAGAAACCTATGCTTGCCTTCCGGTAGAGAGGACCCCACACATCAAACTTGTTCTCCCTTGCCCCCACCTCAGCATGTTTGAAGTCACTACTAACTAACTTCCATAATGCAGGAGAAGGCAATGGTGTGGAGTGTGCTGTCTAGTTCTTGCTTCCAATAAACAGCAGTGTTAGAGTGTTGCTTTCCACTGCCCATGAGCACACCCTTGAGGTGGGCCCTTTCTCTGTCCCATGCAATCCACTAAGAAGGAGTGGTTTTGAAGACAGCTAGATCAGAGTGTGAATTTTGGGTTCACTCTGCCTGGTGTATGACCTGGCTTGATCTGGCCTGTCTAGAATCTCACTGGTGTTAACCTCCTCTCCATCTGTTCTTTATATACAAGATTTGTCCTTTGAAAAATCCACAGGAATAAACTGGTGTAAATACAGATATTACTTTCAAATACTGAATAATCTTATTGTTATGTTTTTTAATTAAAAGAAGAAATACTGAGTGATTAGGAATAAAATCTAAACTACTTGTTTTGAATCTAAAACTATGACAAGTCAGAGTTAGGATAAAGAGTACAATATACTAGTACCTACATGGAATATCAGTGCCAGGAGATAGAGACATTTTAGGATCAATGCAAGTTCAAGGCCAGTCAGGCCACACAAGGAGACCCTGACTCATAAAACAGCAAAAAAGGGGAGGTTTTATGTTCCCCTTTATGGGTTCACCTACACTATAAGGAGGTAGGTGTAACTTCAATAATGAAGGTAAATGTTACATTAAAGTGTAAAACAATGAGGGAAATTTGCCTTAATAGAGTAGGGAAACACAGCAATTTGAATGTTCATGCAGTAGTTGACAGGGTTACTGATTTTAGTATAGTTATGTAAATATACATTCAGTAAAACTGAGTCATTTCAATGATGTAAGTCCCACAGAGGCTAAGGACATTGTTAGTGTTAGAGCATGTGCTTAGTATGGCAAAAAAAACCCTGGGTACAGTCTCCAGCATTGAAAGATATGTGTTATGTATGTATATATGTATATATATACATACATATATGTATACATACACACATATATACATACACATGTTTGTGTGTAACAAATATATACTGCTTCTTGACCTTTTAGCTATGATCAAGTGTAAAACATATATTTTAATAATTCAAAGTTTTTGATACACCCGTATATGTGTACATGCTTTCATAGCAAATGAAGGACAAACATAAATATATTTAAAAGAAAAATAATAAAAAATATGTAACATTTTTGGCTTCATTTGCTGAGGCATGAGAGAGGTGGTCAGTTCAGTATGTTTGAGATTAAACTAAAAATAACGATGAACTGGGTATACGTTTATGTTGGGTTCAGTTAGTTAAATTTACATAAGTTTTCTTTTTTTTAATATTCTTGAATCTTCACAGAGCAGTAGCTCCCAGTAATAGCATTACCCCTCACTGTACAGACTCAGCCAGGAGAGAAGGCACCCCACGGGCTGCACTGCAACCTACATGACCTCAAGCTATTCTGGAAAATTATCCCAATAGCCATATAAATTGTAAGGACAAAATTGAATTCTTATGATTTTTTTTATCTAAAACTAAGAGATCTCTCCTTAAAGAGATCTCCCTTTAAAAATTTGTGTTAGCACACATTTAATCTCAGCACTCAGAAGGCAGAGGCAGGCAGATCTCTGTGACTTGGAGGTCAGCCTAGTCCAATAGTGAGTTCCTTGTGAGCCAGGGCTGCATAATGAGACCCCAAAACCATTTCTCAAGAAAAAAAGAAAAAAAAAGGAAAGGAAAGAAGAGTCCAAGGCATAATAGATATAATACATCATGCAACCTTTCCATAGGAATAAAAGCTTAGATTAATATTGTTAGAGGAAAGAATGAGCAATTCTCTTGTCACTTTGGAAAGAATAACAAAATTATTGTCAAAACATAGAGAACAAATATTATAGAGCTGGGTCTAGCAGTTAATCAAAGCAGTTATATTTGTGACTGTGAGTGTTGGACTTTTAATATTTTATATGAATTGGAAATAGTACATCATTATAATAATTTCTTCCTTCTTTCCCATTCCTCTATCTCTTCTGCCTCCCTTCTTCCTCCTCTTCTTTTCCTTCCCTCCCTTCTCCTCCTCCCTACTCCGTGCTTCCTCTGTTCTTCTTTTCATTGCTGGAAATGGAAACTAGTGCCTAAAGGGTGGGAAGCAAGGGCGCTCCCACTGATCTTCATCCCAAGAAAAAATTCATTCATTTGGTTGCATTTAGAATTACATTATCTAAAACTGCAGCTCTGGAGATCCTAGTCTATGACCTTGAAGGGCACCAGCACTCCCTTGCACAGACCACCCTTCCACAGATAATTTAAAAACCAACAAAATACATACGTTTAAAAAGTGGTTCCATGGCAGGATACTATTTTTAATCACAAAAAGGAAAGTTTTATGATGTCTTCCTAAAGAATTAATTTGAAAATAGTTTTTTAGCATTGTATGTTGAAAAAGAAATTACATGTGTGTGTTTGTATGTTTTTGTGGTTTCATCTAAGGTTGTTTCCTAAGTTTCTGTTTCTCTTCAGTGGCTTCTGATTTTCATTTTGCTTCTGTCCACATTTTTGCCTGAATTTCTCAGATGTATCTGGTAGTCAAGTCAAGGGGAACAGATCAGAGAAGGGACTAATTTGGTGACAATGTCTTTCCCCACTTAATTCTCTCTACTTAATGAAAATTGAGAATCAGAATTCTCCTTTTCCATTTATTACAATACAATTAAAAGTATATATATACCCTGCAAGAGGGAGTAGCTAATGCTGAGTTCATTCTCCCGCTAGTTCAGCCTTTGGTCTTTCCTAAGAGAGAGCGGCAAAGGTGAGGGATGATATCGGCTGCCATTCTGGAATGGACTGCTCAGTGGGATACAGAGTGAATGGCCAGGCACCAAGGCCTTCTTGAACTATGCATCCAGAGGTCAGAGGTCAGGCCTTTATCTTCTGCACAGTCTTCATGAAAGAATAAATCTACTAACCATCCAAAGGGGGAAAATGCCCAGATGACATTTTGGTTAATGTTGCTGAGGTAATTGCTGCTTCACAAAACATGGTAAAGATAAATATATGGAAACAGATAAATATGATCAATTGGTTAGAGTATGCACAAGGAATTTCTGTAGCTGCCTATTTTATACATGGCTTTGGAATAATTTTACATCAAGGCTCCAGGTTTTTTTTCTATGAGTGTCCATGGGCTGATTGAGTGCATTTCTGTAAGCACTGCCATACCATCCGGTAGGAAAAGAGTCTGGTGATGGAGCACTTATCTCCCTACAAGGATCTCTGGATCCTCCGAAACGAGTACCCTGTGTGTGGAGTTCACTTAATCATATGCGGGGCACTGATTCAGCTTCCAGTGCCTGAGTTCTCCTGAAAACTCCAACATCATTGATTTATTTAAGCTAGAGTACACCTGTGAGCAGATGCATCTTTAAATTTTCAACCTTCTTTTGGAAGAAGGGTCTGGAATGGCAGCCTTACCAATCAGTCTCTTAGGGAGCTTACTGTAGGAGACTTTCTATGATTCAAGAACAGTTTGGGCTACATAGTGAGTTAGGGAACGCCCTAGGATATGTATGCAGTGAGATACCATATTTGCAAACCCCACGAAGTCATTACTGGAACCACGCATTTATCGATCTGTCCTGACTCTCAGCGCTTGTCAACTCCTGGAAAACTTTGCCTTAATTAAAGGGCAGACCACGAAAGCATTCAGAATCAGTATCTGGGAATATATGATTCAGAAAGCAGATACAAGACGTACACAATGGAATGGAGCTAATAACTCGAGTGGCGGTGAGCCCTCCAAAATGACTGACAGTTTTCTCCTGTGTATCTGACCCACTTTCATTTTGGTGGCATAAATACTTATTTCATTGCCCAGATAGATGCATCCCATGGATTCCTTAAGCTCTTTAACATACTGAGTTCCCTTCCCACCAACCCTATGTCTTCCACATCTTCATACTCTGAGCTTGTTCTCAGACTTCCGGGCAGGCCTTTCTCCCCCTTCCTCTTATGAACTATTAACAATCTATCAATTTTTGCCAATCTATGCTAATAAGGACAGCTGATCAGTTAATGTATTTCATTGATAAAGTAGTTTAATAGGAGGGGAAAACATCTGTTACAGTAGAGGAGTGGGAAGGGTCAGTGTGGGTGGGAAGTTGCTAGAAGCTGCCCTCTTTGCAGGGAGAGCAGGACTCAAGGGCCAGAATAGAGCTAGCGGTAAGAAGTAACCAGCTTCATCCGTGTGGAAAGAGATCCTTTTGGTGAGCTTTTCTTGAATAGAATGTCAGGTTGTGACAGGATGGCCACACTGAGGAGCAAAGGAAGGAAAGACTGAGTAGGCAGGGTGGAGGCAGATAGCGGAGGGTTGTCAATGGTTACGCTGAAAAGGAAGGATTGTGTTAAGTATATTTTTATTAATTCTTTGGAAATTTTATATGCACATACAATGTATCTTGATCATATTCACCCCCAACTCCTCCACAAATTGTCCCATTCACCTCAACACCCTTCCCATTTTTATGTCCTCGTACTCTCTTTTTAAACTATTTTTAATAACCCATCAGGTTCAGTCTGTGCTGCCATATACTCATGGTTGTGGGCTACCAAGAGGACCATGGTTGACCAATTAGGGGGCCACACTTTAAAGCTCCTCAGCTAGGAGTGGGGTCTGTGAGACCCTCTCCCCTCCACACTAGAAGGCTGGCTGGCTTGCCCTTGTGCAGGTCTGGTGTAGGCTACCACAGTGCCCTGAAGGCAGTGGCCCTGTCGTGCCCAGAGGACACTGCCTCCTTCTAGTCCTGCCTGACCTCTGGCTCTCACAGTCCTTCAGCTGGCTTAGTCAATGTCCCCTGAGCCTTGGGGAAGGGAGTGTGATACAGACATCCCACTTATGGCTGAGCACTCCACAGATGTCATGAGTTTATGCATTAACTGTCATCAGCTGCATAGAGAAATTTCTCTGAAGGCCTGAGGGCTGTGCTAATCTGCAGGTATACAAGGATTTTATCAAACAGCGAGTATGGACCTTAGGAGGCTTACAAACTTCAAATGGAAATGAAATAACGATAGTTTTGAAAGATTAATCTGACTGGGGTAAATATATTGGGATAAAGAACAAAAGACTTAGCTAAAAATAATTTTAAAGAATTCTGTCATTGCTTAGAATTCAGGGGATGGGCATGCAAACACTGTCTTGGACAGACAATGAAATCAAAGGTAGTAGAACACGCAGAAAGAAAAAAAGGCACAACATGAAAGTACAACAAAGAGAAAAGGTGCAACCAAGGAACCACAAGGAGCCAAACTCTTCTTGATGTGAACAAAGTGGCCTCTGGGAAAGGACCAACAGGCACAAAAGTGTACTGCAGCCACTAATGGCAACCTTCACCATCATTGCTCCTGAGCTTCCCTGTGACAGCTGGGTGCTCATCCTAAGGACCCTGTCTACTGAGAATCCTATCCAAATACGGCATTCCCAAATTCATGAGCCATCTTCCCCAGATGCACGTACACCACTACACATGCAGACAATGGCACATGCACTCAGGGAGACTGCCCTCTTTCCATGGTTCCATCGCAAGATAGAGGTGCACACCAGAAACTAAATTCTTAATGTACTCAGGCTGAGAACTTTTCTGCTCACTGTCCTCAGAAGACAGCGTGGGAGGTAATACACAATTCAGAAAAATTAAATGTTTCTAATTAAAAGTTTTACCTCATAAGCTTTATCTTGGAAATATGCTTCCCATTTAACAGACTACCAGTTTATTATGACTAGGTCAAGTCTAAGTTTTAATTAAGATATAATCCCTTTTTATATAAATCTAATTTGGATGGTTTTGAGAAAAAGATGACTGCACACATTTTATTATTTTCAAATATACAAGTATATCAAATTATGATTTGTCAATATTGATCACCACAAAGGGCCTTTTTGAAAAATCACAAGACTGAAAAGAATTACTTTTGTACCCATATGAAAATTGCCAGTATAAGGAAAAACATCAAAAAGTACCATGCAGATAACATGAAAACTATTTCTATGATACACTTCCATTTGAATGTGTGTTAACTATCAAATGCCAAAAAATAAAATATGCAGTTAGACTGATATTTATCCTTATTGTGTTTATCCTATCCTATGATCATATTAACAACTTCCACTTATCAATTAATTACTGCTATGGATAATTCAATATAGTGATGTTCATTTCAAAGCACCAGCTCTTGAAATTTGGATCTTGAGTTTTACATGCACCCCTGTGACTGCTGAGCCTCAGGAAGCAATGTTTTCCTTTAGGGGAACAACAGGCCTTTGCATACATCTACCAGTAGATGGAGCAGACAGCATAATTTATTACAAAGAACAAGGGCAACGGAAGGAAAATCAGTTTCTCTGGAATAAAACAAATCTGTAAATGAGATTTTCTTCAAAGGAAATGTGCCCTGTATGTGCTAGATTTGGTTTGACTGGTTACTAAATCAAAATGAATAACTTTATTAAGTAATCAATCTTTGCAGAAAGAGAAATTAAATTTATAAATGGGAGGCATTGCTTGCATTTTACTTTATTCAAATCAACTAAAATTAGCTTTCCTTTCAAAAAATTTTTACAGGGACAAAGACTTTTTGATGTGTTCACTTAGTAAGGATGCTAAACACAACCCTGCTTTACAGGTGGCGGGTGCATAGTGAATAGTATTTTCTAGGGAATATAATTGACTAATCCTGTTATGTCTGTAGCAACAAATTAACCTTATTACTACTAGTAAATGGTGATTGATTATTTATGCAAATAAGTTACCATGTTCGGTTTTCTGATTGAAATAAACATATAAAAAGGTGCTCTACTATAACTTGAACTTTTTAATTAATAAAGCCCCGAGGGGGGTCTATTAATTCACTCATTGCAATATTAGTTATTTACTCATGTAACTCCTATCAGCACAAACATATTTGCTTGAATAAAGATGAGATAACAATAAAAATTATGAATAGCTTCTAAAACTATTTAAAAATGTACATCAGATTCATGCTAAAATAGGCTTAAAATTAAGTTTAAATTTTAAATTGCGTCAGCAAATATCAAAATATCAGCATAATCATTCTAAAGTTAATTCACTAAATAATATTATCCATATCTGAATTAACAAACACAATTTTGCCCTTAAAAATTCTTCAATGTTTTTAAAGCATTATTTATTATAGTAGGTTCAATATTATTTTAGAGCATTATTTATTATACCTACTAACTATAGGAATTTAATGCTATAATTATTATGTACAATGAGTATTATTATTATTATTACTAGATTATTGGAACTTCCAATAAACTATGTTCTCCTTTAAAAATGTTACAGGGTTTCTTTTCACACAGTTCAACAAAACTGTACACGGATATACTTCTCACAAAAAGTATGTACACTTGCTATTGACAATTAAAACACAGATCTTTTGAAACAGAGATTTCCTATAGTAAGCAGTCCAGGAGAGTTAACCTAAACAACTAGAATAGTTTTAAATCCAGAGTTCAATTTCCATCCACTAGCCAAATCACTAAGGAAATGAGTAACAATAGTCACATAGAGATATGTGGGTTTCACTTTTTATTTAGGGAAAGTATTTTAAATTCCTTGATAAAATAGAACAGAACAGCACAATCATAAATGAAAATGGCTGTTAATTGGAGTGAGACTGCTTATAGACAGCAAGTTTCTCCTATTAAAAAGTTTCGTGCCAGGAGATTGGAAGGAGGCTGTGTGCCCACACCAAGTGTCTCTTAGGATGCACTTCCATGCCCTCAAAGCCAAGCATGGTACCCATGGAGGGCAGGCATTCAGAGATGTGGGGTTCAGAGCAACAGGCTGAGGTGAAGTCATGGTCAGTGTAGTAAATCTTTGTAGCCTTCGAATTCTACCTCTCTTATATTGTGATGACAAACTGTTTAAAACAAAGTGGAACAGATCTGGTGGGAGGACAGGAAAGGCATGTATTTCCAGCATCATCTGCCAGCACTCCCGATCTCATGGACAGATGAACAGACTGGACAATAAGATGGTATCACTTGTCTAGTGTATCACCAAGATGTTTGTCTGCGGGGGGGTCTCCATAGGTACAGAGATTATTCATTCATCTCTTTTTAGTTAACTATAGTTAAATATCAAGATTTTGATAACTACGTATATCAAATTGCCAAACCAATAAAATCTCTGACATTTTAGAATATTCTTCTCCAAGGGAGGAGATTGGTTAACGCATCTTCGCCTGTAATGTCCTAACGTCGTCATGTAAAGTGAAGGTGGAGGACACCCATATGGGACACCACTGTAAATATCGCTAATTAATTATAATATAGACTAAATGGATAACTAAAATAAATAAAGGAGCCAGCTCTGTTCTTCCACTATTAGGCCCTGGGGCTTGAACCCAGGTAATCAGGCTGCTGGGAAGTACTTTTACCTACTGAGCCATCTCACCAGCCAATTCATGCAATTAAAGCCATATCTCTCTGCAAAGAATATTCTAAAAGCAATGGGCTTTCCCAGCAATTGTAGCAAAAATCTTAAGAATAAATTTCTAAGTGTTCTAAATTCCACAGTTATCTCTCCATATGAAGTTGTAAATCCTGAGGTAATTTGCTGTAAAGCTTTTTACCTGACTAATTCCATCAAAACTTAGAAAAGGAGGAAGAACAGTCTCAGCATTCGCTCAATTAAAAGAGAAAAGCTGAAAGCCGGCTCAGCTTAATAACTTGCTAGTTCTTGATCAGTTCACAACACAACAACGAGCCACTTGGACTAGTGTTGAAGGCGAGGCTGCGCCCTTCGTGCTGTGTTGTCAGTGTGGCGGACCACTCTGCTGACTGGGACCTTTCCACCAGTAGCTCAGCGGCTGCCTCTATGAAGCTCTGCCACAGACCAATCACAGCGCCTGTGCGCACCTACACAGAGACAAAAAATTGAACTCGTAGTGTCTTTGCAGTATCTTTTCAACAAGTCATGTCCTATTCAGCCTGCTACTTTATCTCTGTCAGGCGAGGGGTCCAGGTGGCTCATGGGAGCTGCCAGGCACAGGTAGACTAACCTGCTTTGTGCTGAGCAGGTAATGCATCTTGCGGGCTTGCTGATCTCTTTGCTTCTCTTCCCACTCCAGGCGAGCCTTCCTCTCTTCTTGCTCTTTCATCTCTGCAAATTCATCCAAAGCCTCCCTGCATCAAAATTGTCAGCAGTTACTCTGATGACATCTGTTGAGTCCCTAATTCTTTCACTGATGAAAATCAAGATTTTGAGGGGCAATGATCACCCACATCCATCAAAATCAAGGGTGCAATTTATCTTGCCTTTGAATTCTGTGGAAATCTTTGCCCTTGTTAGACAGCGTTCAAGTGACTTTTTCCTGATGGAGTTTTTAACACCAAGAGGATGCATGTTATAATTAATACAATAGCAAAAGAAATGTCAAAATCCAATGCAAAGTGAGTGGCTTTCTACATCCCCAGTTTCCTTTGTTGAAGAGTCTCTAAATATCCCAAGAAACATGTGCCTTAAATTTTAGTTTGTATTTACAAATGTCTACTTATTTTGCATACTAACCACTATTTTTTAAAGTGCAGATTTTTTACATGCTTAATTGATTCTATGTTTACTTCAGTTAACAGTTCAATTAATACCAATAAGATTACACATATTATCCTGCATCTAAAGTGGCATTTTATTCAATTACATAAATAATTTAAATAAAGGGTTAGGTTAAGTTAAAAATTTTTCTAAGGCATGAAAAATTCCACTAAAATAATGAAAATTTTAAATGAAAAAATTAAATGAAAAATAAGCTTCAAATTATACTGTGTGATAAATAGCTTCCAAATAGGACACGGTATTATCAAATAAAGAAGAAGGACTACATCTTTTATTTCCATTGGACAAATTTATCACTCATGTCAGAGCAGCATTTTAATACTGCTGCTTTATTAAAAAATAAATACATAATTTGGTGTCTACTTTCATATATAAAATCTCCAAGAAACCATCATAGCTTTTGCTTCATATATGTCAGGGAAAACTAAAAGGAGATAGTCCAAAAAAATAAAAATAAAAATACAGGCTTCTCCTTGCTACCTGACTGTGGCAGAATATTTGCTGCAGTGCTCTGTTACAGGCTGCTAACACTTCATACAAGGTTACTTATGAAACACCCCGACATTTAAAGATCACCATGCTAGGCTACCGCAGTAGAGCAATTTTTTTCAACGTGAGATTAAATTGCAAAATAAATGAATTATTTGGAATGGCACAGCCCCCATTTTGTCACCCTTCCCTTGAAAATTGCTTATTAATATGAAAAAGAAGGCAGAAAATAGCCCGTTTTCCTTTATGTATGGTATTTGGGGGGTTTCTGCACCCACTAACCTGGGCTAGCTGCACATTTAGAATGTGCTGGCAAGCTGGTACAATGACCCCTCTGACTGCATCTTGAGGCGATTATTAATCGCTAAGTAACCCAGTAAAGCCAAACAAATCTGTTTCCATTGAAAGCATCTCTGTCTGTGTCTGCGAGTTTGTTCTGTACCAAGCAAACCTCATTAACTGTGTCCACTTTTTGACAAAGAACCAGGAGTTAGAGGAATTGGTGACCTTTCTTTGTCCTTAAGGTACACATTTCAAGACAATTACATAGGAGCAAATGAGAATTTTTACCAGGAAATATACAGTCATGTTACACAAAAAAGTAAGTGCATTATACATTTTAGTCTTTACTTTTGCTGGTTTATAAAAATATTTGCGTGAAAAATAAGTAATTCCCCTGTGATTCCTCCGCTAAGCCTCTGAGATAATGTAGACTAACAAGCGGAGGTGCTGGTTATCCTAGTTTATAACACAGAGAAACAAGCACAGATGACAATTTATCTACTGTCAGGAACGGATGAGAAGCTGGACTGGCAGGGTTTCTGAGTGCAGACAAGGCTGCAGGCACCTCCGTCTACACCATAGATGGAAACGATACTTTCTACCGAGTCAGCCACGCACGTCATTTATCTTATGTTCCTGTTCTCTACTATAAAAAATACTTGAATTTTCTGCACCACTTTGTCTATAAAATATTGTGTGATAGTACATAAAGATTAAAACTAGTGCAAATATGAAGATTTATTTTTAGTACATTTTAGCAAAGGATTTTATAGTGATAAATATTTGCATATCCTAGAATGGCAGGGATAATAAAAATAAAAGTAGCCACTGGGAGGCAATATAGTGGAGTAGTTAGGAACGTACTCTGCAACGACCCTGGTCGCACAAACTGCACTATGCTGTTTGCTCGCTGTTTAACCTCTGAACTTCAAAACCTTCATCTAGAAAGCATAAACACACTATTACTGCCATCCTTCTCCTTAGCTATGGTGAGGATCAGATATGCTCAATCTACACAGAGTATTGCTATGCAAGCATTAGTTTTCTTCAGCCCTTTTATATACTACAGATTTGTCATGCTGTGTCTAAATCCTTCCATGCTTTTCCTTCTGATGGGTACGTACTGTGTGGGTGAAATGTCACAGTGAAAACTGGCTACCTAAGAGGCATGAGATGTGAAACTGTCACCAGCGAGAAAGAGGAGGACATGAACAGGTGACTAAAGCTCTCTTTCCTCAGTCTTCATACCACACCCTGGGGCCACTTCACCTTGAGGAGAGGGTTCACCTTGTGAGCTTGGAAGAAACCTCTGTGGCTACAAGGATGTCTGCTAGGCTCTGTTGCATCACTATGTGTGGAGGGCGTGGCCAGAGCTGGTGCTTACACATCACCATCACAATCCCCCACACTGGACCAAAGCACCCTAGCCTGCAGCTGCCAGGAGTGCTGGCTGCTGACTGTTCACAGCTAACTGACTGGTCACTGGGGGAAAGTACCTCTGCTACCCTCTCCTTGCAGGTGGCATTTGTTGACCAAGGGAGGAAACACAGGCTCGGAGTGGAGCCTTTGTCCCACTGTGGAGCACTGTATGGGCCATCCAAATTCCAGAACGTCCTAAGACTGGCTGGCACCAATGAAGTGCACTAAAACCTGACCACTCTTCCCCTTTTCAGCTTCTATTCCTTGCTCACTCACTAGATTAGGCTCTGGAAGTCTCTTCACTGGAGGCATGTGCATGAAGTCTCTTTTCACTGGAGGCATGCACACTTCCCTTTCCTCGCCCTTGCTACACTGATCCTAATCATCCCAAAGCACCAGCACTTTAGTCTTGTTTTCTCCGTAGGATACATAGGTTATCTCCCTCATGACTCATGTCCTCTTAGGGAAGAAAAGCCCCACTGGACTATCAAGCCTGGCTTTACAGGTTAGGAGACTAGATCCATGGAGACCATCTCCACCAAACACCCACAACTAGAAAGTGGAATTGGGCTCCAGGGCTGACTCCAAAATGTATGCCTTTAATCATGACATTAAATTCATATTACATATTTTGTTTAATCTACTATTAGATATTAATAGGGTTTCTCTTTCTGAGAAAACTACTAAATATCATAGTGCCTGCACTATTTTTTTAAGCATCCAAGAGGATAAAGATAGGACAATTTTAAATTAATTACTCTATTATCTTCAGTTCTTAGCATTAGAAGGAGATGGCTACATAGAAACATGGAACGTGATTTTCATTTACAGCCATGAGTTTCTCTTCCTTTGGATATACTTTCCACTTGTCATTTACTGATGAAGTGAAATGAGCAGGGTGTATGTTTCTAGTTTTTAAAGGATGAAAAAATACTTGAAGCTATTAGGCAGACAGAACTCACAAAGAGTAAAATGTTACAAGGTCTTTGAGGCTAGACACTGGCTTCTGTCCGTCCTACTCAACAATGTTCCCTTCAGGCACCACCATGCCTTGGTCTTAGCTGGTTCCATTGTAGCACACCCCAGGACCTTCGCTTACAATACATGCATGCCCTTTTGCAGCATCCTTTACGTTTGAATTCTCTTCCCACTGCCCCTCTCATTGCTACAGTATAAATTTATTTTTCCTTCAAGAACTTAACAGCATTACAATCACATGTTTATACATATACAAACTCCATAAACCGCAAACTCCATAAAAAGAAACACTTCATCTATGCTGTTCCTGCCTATTCAAATGAAGAAGTAAATCTATTTTGTAAAACATTTCTGGAAAGCAGGAGCATTATGATAAGTATAAACTGTTAACGGATTTATTTAGGTTTCTGTATGTGAATGATGGCAGAAACTCCAGGGGAGTGACAGACAGGAGAGGGCACTGTCCCGCTCAGTGCTGAACTAGAATGGGCGTACATTCCTTCCTTTCATGCAGGAACTTAGGTGTTCCCACGACACACTCTTTCTCTTCCTACAGTGACTTGGTAAATTGTTTTTTGTTTTTCCCTAACATCTATGCCAAACGAGAAAAATATTTCCCATGAGCTACTTTTTGAGAAATGACATCCTGCTCAAAATTGTTTCCACAAACAATCCATATTAAAGAACTTATGGGTCCCGAGGATCTGACTCAGTTGTCAAGCTTTGTGACAAGTTCCTTCTTCATTCACTGAGGCATCTCACTGGCCCTCAAATATCTCTCCCCATTCTTTCAAGAATGCTTAGCTGTTTGCACCATCACAAGGCTTCCTTCTTCTTTTAAAGGTCTAATACACTGTATAGTCCACTCCAGTTCATGTGGGCATACAAGCACTTAAAATAGTCCTAAGTGCTAGGATGCTACTGTGAACTCAAAGCTTAGTCTAATTAGGAAGTGTGTGGGGAATTTGAGGGAAGGACAAGAGTTAGGTATGATAATCCCAAGAAAGTAAAAGGCAGACAAAAAGTATTGCTAAATGCTTCTTTCCATGTGGAATCTGAGAGGTTTTAAATAGCAAATTTTTGAGGGTGTCCCTCACTGCATGGTATTTATATCATTATGGGAAGTAGGGTATGAAGCTGTTCCCTAGCACATGGGGATTGAAAAAGATAACGATTATCTGCCAACAAGAGTGTTCACACCAGGTACTGGATCTGCTGGCATCTTGATGTTAGACTTCCTAGTCTACAGAACTGTGAGGGGAAAAAACAAACCACTAGTGTATTTAATAATCCACTCTATGGAATTCTGTTACAAAGGGAATAAGTAAGTCAAACATCAAAACTCAGAATTAGAGTTCATTCACAAAGGTGTCCTGCCCATCTCAAAGCACCTGCTCTAATTTCTGCAGCTGGGCATCCTACAGTCAAACTGTAAACCCCTCCCACAGTCACACTGTAGACCCCTCCCACAGTCACACTGTAGACTCCTCCTGTATATAGTCATACTGTAGACCCCTCCCACAGTCATGCTATAGACCCCTCCCACAGTCACACTGTAGACCCCTCCTATATATATAGTCATACTGTTGACCCCTCCCATAGTCATGCTGTATACCCCTCCCACAGTCACACTGTAGACCCCTCCTATATATAGTCATACTGTAGACCCCTCCCACAGTCATGCTATAGACCCCTCCCACAGTCACACTGTAGACCCCTCCTATATATATGGTCATACTGTTGACCCCTCCCATAGTCACGCTGTAGATCCCTTCTATATATAGTCATACTGTTGACCCCTCCCACAGTCACACTGTAAACCCCTTCTATATATAGTCATACTGTTGACCCCTCCCACAGTCACACTGTAGACCCCTCCTATAGTCATGCTGTTGACCCCTCCCACAATCATGCCCTAGATCCTCCCACTCACTATTGTAGCATACCTTGAAACCACTCCTTAGCAAACAGTATACCACCCTTTCGAATTTGATCTGGAAAAGAGTTCCTGCTCTGAGAGGGCTCTGCTGTACTCTACAGTGGAACCAGGTTTCTCTTTCCCTGTGTGGTAGATGGGAATCTATTATAAATATGCATTCTGGGTTCCATCCACACTAGCTTATCAGAACTCCTGGGAGGGCCTGCAGGAATTCAGACTGGGGTTTGGGGCATGAATGGGAAGGTTCAGTTCAGTTCACTAGGATGATGTCACAAAGGAACTCAGTGGGGTTCCCGTGTTCCTGTAGTGACCCTATCAAGCACATCTCCACATGAGCAAAGCATTATGAGGTGCCACGTGACAGGATGTGCATGTCACAAGAGAGTCTTGAAAATGATAACTTAGCAGAGAAATAAAGGATGATATGAGATCCTTTAAAAATCATAATTGCCAAAACCAGCAGAGAAAACCAGTAACAATACTACATAGAGTTCTCAAATAAGCACAAAATGCCACCATCTGCACTATCTGTAAGAACAATTTTAAGAAAATTGACTTAAACTGCTTTATAGTCTTTAACTCAGTTTTGACAGCAAGCCTGATATTTTAAAATAAAACAAATAAATGCCAATCATGTTTGCTGTGGATGTATTATGGCATAAAAGTATTTAATTTTCAATCATTTATTGACTAAGTTTACATTTTTAGGTTAAACTATAATTAAATCATTTTCCTCTTTTCTTTTCCTCTCTCTAATCCCTCAGATTACTGCCCCCTTGTTCTCTCTCAAATTCTTGGTCTCTAATTGTTTCTCTCTCTCTCCCCTCTCTCTCTCTCTCTC
>LOEQ01003907.1:196635-219482 GCA_001685075.1 Bramus lutescens
ATAGGTACTTCAGGGCCGGCTAGTCCTGCCACTCAATGAGACTCAACAAACAACCAAACCAAAACAAAACAAAACAATCCCAAACAACAAAACATACTCAGAAAATGGAAGAAAAACCTATTAGAAGAGGAAAACAGAAAAGATTAGAGTGAGAATTTGGTTCCAACAGAAACTAGAGGAGACAGTGCTTAGCAAGGCCGCTGTGCTGCAGCCATCAGGTGGTGGAAGCCAGTGCTGCAGCCGTCAGGTGAGGTCAACGCCAATGCTACAGCCATCAGGTGAGGTGGAAGCCAACGCTGCAGCCGTCAGCTAAGGTGGAAGCCGATGCTGCAGCCGTCAGCAGCATAGCCTTCCAGCAAGGCCCCTTTCTCAGTGCACATCCACAACAGCACAGGCCTACCTTCCAGTAAGACTGATGAAGTTTGTATAAAAATACATGAAGCACCTGCGCTGAGACAATAAACCGTGGATGCCTTCTGAAGCAAAGAAGACACTGCACTTTAAGCTAGACCATGTGATATGCTATCATCTAAATTGTTGCATCTTTATATACAAAAGTGAGACTACAGAGAAAAGTAGCACAGTTAACATTAGAGACTGACTTGGGTTTTTGGAAAATAAGATGTTATTTCCTTCAGTCTTTAGGCTAGCTCTTACCATAAGAGTTTATAATCTGCATCTAATTAGATAAAGCCAAACCTCTCTGGGTAGGTGGCTGAGATCAGAATATTGTATTTTAAAGATGAGGTTTATTGAAATGCTATCTTTGGTCATCACATTATTCTCCTTATTTACACAATAACTATGGTGCTCTACTTGTGTCCTTGAAATAGGGAACAGGGACACCATTGTATGAAAAGTGGCCTAGCTGCTGGAGTTCATAAATTTGGCTCAGCTTTGGATGAGTTCAAAGAATTGCCATGTAAGAAAAGCCTTACAGTGGGAATTTATCTGATTATGGCAGTAATAATTACCCAGCTGTTTATTGCAGATAGAGAAATAATTCATGTAGGCAATAGGCCGTGGTGGCAATGACACTCCACATTTAGTAAATATGCAAACTGTTCACTTCTAATTAAGCAAGCTAGAGGATGCCCTTATTAAATGTATAAACTAAAAGTGCCTTCCTGACAAGTGATGAATTGTTACAATGCACCAACTCTTGCCACAGAATTATTGGAGTGAACTTGGGGCTTAACTTCATTAAGAGATCTTGTGGGATAGTTAAATGAGGATGGACAGCGTAACAAGGCTTCCCTGACAGCCAATGATATGCGAGAGCTTACTGGGACAGCACCTTTCCCTCTGTCCAGAGCCACAATAGATAAATTGTGAAGTTCATTTCACTTGGAATGAGCGAAAGAACGAAAGTAACATGACATCCCTCTTAGAGGCAACCTGACATCTACTTATTGAATAAATCTACAAAACAGTCATTTCTTATGATTCAAATATCTTTTCTGTGTCAAAGGTTAAAAATATCTACCATTCTTTTCCTTCAATTTAAAATACTATTCAACAAAAAGAAATAGTTTATAAATTGCCTTTAAATTATCTATGTATCAGCTTTAAACCACGTTTTAAAAAGTAAATGGCTGAGTTTTACTATGAAAATATGTAACACAATACAGAAATCAGTGTTAACTCCGAAGTAGGAAATGCTGCACTGTCTGCATGTATGGTTGAGTTTGCCAAGGTAAATAAATACTCACTCTGCTTCAAGCAACTTCGTGAACATGTGCACCTCCCTAAGAAGAACCACATGGGAACTGCTACTCAGAGGAATCCCTGGACTTAAACAAAGTGAAGTGTTTCAAAAGGGTTCTCATTGTCTGGTCTAGGCTGGCCTGTTCGTCCTGATCCTTCTTCCTCTGCCTCCTGAGTGCTGAGATTATTCTTGGGTGCCAGCATGCCTTACACTGTCAAAATGTTTTTATTTGGATTGTAGACCAAGCAATCCTTTTTATTTTACAGATATGCTGTGAAAATCAAGGCAGATGATAGTTTAACCAACTTATCAGCTTGCTTGGTATAGATTACATGACCAATATTTATCAGCAATTTTAAACAAGTTGAATGACAAAATTTCTAATTAAAGGATAAGTTTTAGCATAAGAATTCACTTTATTTTTACATCTATAATAATTTAATGATTATGATTTTAACTTAATCTGTTGTGTTTCTAGTGCTAGCTCTTAATTTCTTTTAAGTTCAGTTTCAAAAGCCCAAAGTAGTAGTAGTCTCTTGAACTAGGAACTTTGATTCAATGATAACAGCAAAAATTCTAAGGCAATGGTAAAAAGTAACCTAGCAACAGGAGACTTCACAGAAGTTATATGACCTAGATTCATAACAAGTCAGTGCCATTTTTAAGGTGATACGAGATAGCAACTTCACTGTGGACATGAAGTTAGTCTGAAACTTGAGACTCCTGCTGGGCAGTGGTATTACTCTGCCTTTATCCCCCTTTCACCTACACCATCATAGTCTCAAAAGCCAAATCTGTGATATGACATATTGGATAAGAACTCTCTCTTCCATTGTGGAGAGATGTTGAACTGCTACAAAAGAAGCTTAGCATCATTAAAGAATACCTTACCCAAACTCCTATAAGTCTGGAATGGGAGTAGACAGTGGATTTGTCAAGGCTGCAGTCTCATCTTGGTGGGTAGAGGGACCTGTTCAGACTGTCATGGCTGTCCTAGACATCTGCCTATTACTGCCAAGATTTAAATATCTATCTCGCATACATATACTACATCCTATTTTATAAGATTTATTCAATTTCAAATGTGATATTGTGGTCTCTTCTCAGTCTTATTTTTCTTCATGTTTTTCTCTTAGTCTATAACACATGTAGGGAAGATTACATAGGATTCTTCAAACCTACAAGGTGATTTAGTAAACAAGGATTTTTTTCTTGATTTCCATCACTGTAGGAGTTAGGATGGTTATCAGTAGCAAGATCAGTTTTTAAAAATAAGCCTAAGAATAGTTATGGAGGGACCAATTCAGGGTATTAAATTTTCAGTGAATTATGGGAATGTTCAATACAAAGATTTAACATAATTATGGATATGAGATGGAAAAATAGGTGGTTAATTTGGTAAATTTGTAAGATTTCCCTGAAGAAGTGATATCAAATAAGGTAACTGAGGGACTAAAACATATATTTCATGAGCATGCTTGGCATTTATTGTATGCGTTAGTGATATGTGTTGTAGGACACGGAGGAAGTGATGTGCCAGTCAGCAGAGGTACACAAACAAATAAACAAACAAAGGAAATCGATAAACAGTAAGATCTTTGGAGGAAAGGAATGGAAAGTTCCATTCTTTAGTTTCCACAGCACTGCAGAGGCTGGCTCTCGTTGACAACAGCTGGCAGTAAGGAACACCAAAAGCTACAAAGGCCGGATCAACGTGAATCTGAGGAATTATGTGAACTAGTGTCCCAGGCTCAAAAAGAGGTTTGTGGGAGAAGATGTGTCTGACAGAACTCAGGCCCGAGCCTTGGAGGCTTCCTACCTTGCACTGAAGCCCTCTTGGTCCTCTGGACCCAGGCATCTTGACAAAGTGTCATCTTTAGAAAAAAGGATGGCATGAGAGAGAGCAGGAGAAGTGTGAATCTCAGAGGCTGGGTGAGGAGCCAGCATGGTCTTGGCAAGAGTCCAGCATGTCAGGGGCACTCCCAGAGCAGGACAGGAAGCCATAGAGCTTTGCAGGGCCAACGACCATGGAGACAGGGAAGCAGGAACCAAAGCAACAGGGCTGGTAGTGTATGTGACATCTGAAGTCCTGGATACAAGAAGGGCTGAAGAGAGTCCTTAGACAATTTAGAAAAAAGAAAATTAATTGGACAAAAATCTATTCTCTGAAGGAGTAAAGGAAGTGGTCCAAGCTGCAGAACACCAGACACAATTAAAAAAAAACATTTTCTAAGGTCATTCTCCCGAAGTGTTTGCCTCTGGTGTGATCGCAAAAGAGATTTTCATGATCTTTTCTTCTAAAAGGAACTGTAAACCTCTAGAAATGTTTCCAAGTTTGCAAGAGAACATAATAGATGATCAACTATTTAGAAGACACATTATCTGAATATATTCTGTACATTTTTGCCAGTGTCCAGTTATCTTGCTGGAGGCTAATCTCAAACATTACTAACTCAACAAGCTATTTATTTCTTTTTCCAAAAGCAATGTTTGCTAATGCCACTTAGAGGATGGTGGACTGAACTGTGCTTCCTTCTTGATTTCCATCATTTTCTTTACCTATCAACCAGTCTTTCTCTTTGCACCGTATCAAACTGTGTGTCTTGGGGGTAACATTTTATATTGAGAATTGAAGACGATGAGATAGGAGGAGGGCTGGAAAAAGGAAAATGACGAGCCTGGCTCTCCAACTCCAGGGCTTCTCTCAGAAGAGAGTCAGCAGATGGATCAGTGCTGTGACCTGTTGTTTGACTTTTAAACCAAGGCTGAGCCTTATATGCAGAGAGCCATGTTTGCCACATCAAGAGGGATGCCAAAAGCTGGAGAGGCATAGACAGATATAACTGCAGCACAGTCACAGGATTGAACACTGTGGTCAGGTAGGGAACGCCCAGCCAGGGCTCTTCAGCTGACCTTGGCTCTCATATTAATTTGGGAGAGGACAACGTCACGTGTACGGAGCTGGGAGTCAGGGAGTTGAGCCATGAGAGCAAACATGGTAAAACAGAGTATGCAGGGCAGCCAGAAAGGCCCAAGGGGCGAGACTGGCAAGGACAGAAAGAGACGAGGTGAGGCTTAGTCACCAAAGAAAACCAATAGGCCTAGATTAAAAAAAGTGGCTGCACCCAATAAAGATCTGACATGAGGGACAGTATTGACAGCCACAAAGTAGCAGACACCGATTACTCTCACTTTGTTGTAACCCTCAGGGTCACAAGGAGACAGATATAAGCCTTAAACATTTCAGAGAATTTGGGAGATGGGAGGGAGTTAGGAAATTATTAAAAATGTTGCCTTAGTTTAAATGATTATTTTTATTACTCTTTTACCAAAGTATACTACACTGTTCTTCCCCTTCTCCCATCCCAATGCTGACAGGAGTGGAAGAATTAATTCATTCAGAACATAAATAAACAAAAAGCTATTATTTTAATAGTACACCTATGTGTTATGCATCTACTGTAAATAACAGCTAAAATGACAGTCCAGTGTCTGTGTGTATGTGCGCGTGTATGTCTGTTTGTGTGTATGTGTACGTGTATGTGTGTATATGTGTGTATGTGTGTATGTGTATATGTGTGTATGTGTGTATGTGTATGTGTGTGTGTGTGCATTCCTTTTTTCCAAGACAGTGTTTCTCTGTTTAACAGCCCTAGCATGTATATTTTCTTTTAGTGGAGGCACTGGAAATATGTACACCTGTGCACCAGACATATCAATGATGCATTACTAAACATGTGACACGTGCATCTCCTCATAAACACTGTATATCATCAAAGTTTCTCTTTTGGAATATTAAAATTGTAATGTCACTTGTTTTTATAAATTTTATTTCTGTGTGATGATCATGCTCTTTTCCTATCAGGAATAAGATAGCTGTTAAAACACTAAGATCAGGCCCACTAGCCTTTTGCCTCTGCTAGCTGTTACACTATGAACCTGACGATAGGAGGCATGAAGATAATTTTAAGTCATCCCGTAAGGAGGGGCTTCTCCTCCTGCCTTGGTGTTACATACCCCTGCTGGTTTACTTCTATTCCCCTTCGCTTCCTCTAGGACTGTGGCTAAGGGGATGCAGGAGCGTATCAGGGTTCCTGCTTTAGCTGACTAACATGAGGTCTCTCCTGGTCCCTGAAAAGCCGCAAGATTCTCCTCCAGGGACTCAGACATTCTTTCAGATAAGCAGTTGCTCTCCAGTAATGGCAGACTTGAGTGTAGACATATGAGTTCTCATCTTGTGTGTTTTGTTCAGTAACTATCAACTGGGCAGACAGTTGTTTGCTGTCTAGCTGTCCTCAGGAGGGGCATCGTTCTGAGTGGCACAGCTTAACTAGCCTTTCCTTGGTCCTAAGCTCACATGCCTGGTTTCCAATTGCACGTTTCTGTTATAGTCTTAAAAACACTCTGATCAAAACAACAAAGGAATTTACTTGGCCTACATTTTATGACACAGTCCATCACTGGAGGTAGTCAATTTTTGAAGAGGTTAGAATAGGTCTTAAGTGAATACAATTAATTATGATATATGCCATGGTTAAAATGTGACCAACATCCCTCCTAGTGAAGAATGAAAAAGTGTGTGTGTGTGTGTGTGCGCGTGTGTACACGTACATGTGCATGTCATGAGACTGAACTGCAATCTCTAGCTTTACCCGAACTTCAGAGAATGACTTATTAATCATTTGCTTAAAGTCTAAATTTTTTTAAATATAAGGATATTCATTTCCAAAGGATATTTGTGTGGATAGATGGGAAAATATTTAAAACACCACACACATTAAGTTAGATGCTAAGTAATCCTGATTTCTTACTGCTTTTTATCAACTTAGTAATTGCTTTCATTGTCTAACTTTGTTCATCTAAGTTTTCAGTTGGCAAATTAATCATGATGTTTCTGGTTCAAACCAATCACAGTACCTTTTTCATTGCTGTTTCCCAACAGCACACAGAGCAGCCCCAAAATTTTAACAAGTCTGAAATGAGAACTTCTTTTTACTGTTTGCACTACTTATTAGAGTGATATTTGTTTGCACAGTGCTGGGCAGTATTGTCAGACATGTATTCAACATTAGTAGATTAGACATACTTCAGATTCTTGCTGCTTGCATTTTGATTTTTCCAAGGGAACTAGAAAAGTTCCTTAAGCATCCATATGTGCAAACAAAAGGAGGAAGGAAGTAAACACTGCTGGAAAGTTTTGAGAAGCTTCCATTCTGATGTTCGAGGGCTGCCCTGTCACTGTCTGAAAATCACGCTGATTTTCTTCATGTTTTCATTTCACATTAATTAGAGCACAACTGGAAACGGCTACCTAGATGGCCCAACAAATCCAAAGACATCAATTCCAGAAAACTGGAAATCTTTAGCACCAGTCACCACATGCAGAAGTCATCTCAATTTTCTTCAAGGTTTTCATTAACCCATTGCATTCATCACTTTTGTATACTCTTCTGCCAGAGTAAGCTTGCTCCAAAACCATGCAAATGAGTGCACTGAGACCCCAGAAAACTACAATAAGGGGGACAGGGGACACTTAGCTGCAGTGGGCAGAGATGAAAGCCAACCGCAGCGAGGAGAGGAGATAGTCAAACCTTTCCAATCATGTTTCCTAGGAACTAGCCACATTCATAAACATCAGGTTTATAACAGTTTTTTTCTTATCCTTCAAAACAAATGCAAATTAGTAGATTACAAAGACAGCATTTAGCACAAATATTCATGTAAATATTTTGAAACAACAAGCTGTTCACTTACTCCTGGATTATAACAAGCATTGCAAGGAAGGAGCATTGACAGAGCAACAGAGAAAACAAACCAAGTAGACACTGACTAGAGCTAAGTGTACAAGCAGAAGTTGTTCACAGCAAAGTAACAGACATCAAACATTAAATCAATTCTCACATGCCATGCTAACCGTGTTGATGGATGGGTTTCAGAGAAATCTAGGAAAGCAAACATAAAGACTAGTTCGTGCCAACACAACAGAGCTGCCTGGGGATCTGCGCAGTATTTCATAAGTACCACCCTCATCGTGAAAGAGCTGATTGTGCACTTTAGCACACAGTGCCTATTAGCGTTTTGGAAAGCAGGCCAATGAATCTAGGAAGTCTTTAATATAATATTGCTACTGGAAGAATGTTCATGTGAATAATAAAGCCACTAGTCACTCTCAAAGTCTGAAAGACATATACAGTGATTTGTGGAAAGACTGTCACCTCAGAGATAACCTTCCGTGTCTATGGCAATGCAAAACAACCTTCATGCTTCAGCAAGAAAAAGATATTTAAATGTTAACTTTAAATATTGTAAGAATTTTTCAAAATTTCTTAGCAGTTAGCCCAGAACATTTTAAAATTTAATTAAAGGTTTTAAGCACATAATATTATGCGTATGGGGGGGTAACTTACTGATTTACAAGTATTTCAGTATTCATGTTCACCATGATATGAGTGTATAATACACGCTATAAATTCTTGCTTTATATAGTAAAGATTTTTCTTACATATTTTTCTTGTATCTTTATATAATTAAAAGTGCTTTGAATTTTACAGTAAATAAATATAAGTTTTTATAAGTAAATAAATATAGGGTTTCTGTTGCTGTGACAAAACACTATGACCAAAAATCAAGTTGGAAAGAAAGGGTTTATGTGGCTTACACTTCCATGTTGGTATTTCTCACTGAAGGAGGTCAGGAGAGGAACACATCAGGGCAGGAACCTGGAGGCAGGAGCTGACATAGAGGTTAAGGAAGGCTGCTGCTTACTGGCTTGCTCCCCTGGCTTGCTCAGCCTGTTTCGTCCCAGGACCACCAGCTCAGGGATGGCACCTCCCACCGTGGGTCGGACCCTCCCCCATTGATCACTAATTAAGAAAATGCCTTACAACTGGTTCTCATGGAGGCATTTCCTCAGCTGAGGCTCCTCCCTTTCTGATGACTCTAGCTTGTGTCAAGTTGACACAAAATCAGCCAGTACAACAGACTTCTCCATGTCTTCTAAAATCATTCATTATCATACTAAGCAAAGCCCCTCAGGTTGGAAGGTGTGTTGGAAATCTCGTTCCTCATTGAAAACAGGAGCTGTCCCTGCCTGAATTTTGATGTGTTAAATGAGGACTTCTGCTGAGGTAGGAGTATTCTGGGCCCCATGAGACAGCCTAGTATTGTATAGTTTTACTTACTGGAAATGTACTTTTTATTTTGATCTCAAGTCTTTCCTTTGTATAATTTTTTAGGTAAATAACTACAGCAAGAGGCCAAAAAGTCTATCAATGGTTCTCAAGAAGTTATTTAGGTATAAAACAGGGGTAAATACTCATTGATACAGAATGGTTTAGAAGCCACTGCTGATCCAGTTGCCTTCGTCCAGTTGCTCTGTCCAGGGGGCGAAGAGCAGGCCCCTGGCTCCACTCAGACCACCCAAAAGAGCGTGGGAGCAAGAGAGACTGATGCCCTCTCCTTAAGTGTTTAATATGTCACATCTGCAGATAAGACCACACCCTAGGAGTAATAATCCCCAAGCCATTGACTACAGGGACTGAAATCCCACAACAAATAATGGCTTCTAAAATATACAGAGAGACATCATGATTTCCTTAAGATTTCTATTTTCCAATCTGGCCACTCTTCATGATCACCAGGCCCTAAAATTCGTACAAGTGGAGCTGGAGAGATGATTCAGGGGTTAAGAGCATTGGCTGCTCTTGCAAAGGACCCAGGTTCAATTCTCAACACCCACATGGCAGCTCACAACCATCTGTAACTCCAGCTCCAGAGGATCTGATATCTTCTGGCCTCCATGGGCACTGCATGCACAACATAGTATACAGACACAAATGCAGAAAAAACACTCATATATTTGGATTTAATTTGTACTGATATTTAGGGAGATAGTGTTTTGGTTTATTTTCTTAACATCTTAAAGCTTTGCTGATGTATCTAACAGAAACAAAAACACATGTCTACATAAAAACTTCTATATAAAATTATCACACCATTGTTAAAATCTGAAAAAATAGGAACAACTGAAAAGTCTATCATTAGATTAATGAGTAAAATGTTACAGCTTATCCATGTAAAGGAATACTTGGCAATAAAAAGGGATACAGTATTTACAAATGGTATAACATGGATGAACTTTGAACATGGCATACCAAAAGATATCTCAAAGATTCGTTTTTACAATGTTCAATTTATTTAAAATGTCTAGAATGGCAAATCTATAGAGACAGAAACGAGATTCACAATTGGGTAGAGCTGAAGGGTAATGAATGGAATGTGTGCAGCTTGTATACAAGGCAATGAGGATGTTATAACTGAAGGCAGTGATGCTGCAGAGGAATGGATGTGTGCACAATTTGTATACAAGGCAATGAGAATGTTATAATTGATGGCAGTGATGCTGCAGAGGAATGGATATGTGCACGGTTTGTACACAAGGTGATGAGGATGTTTTAAACTGACTGCAGTGATATTGCAGGACTGGAGTATGCTAACAGATGACAAAGCAGTAGCCATTAAATTGGGTATATGAGAATTTTATATTAATAAAGCTAATACAATAAAAACATGTCCTTAAAAACTTTCCTGATATATGAAAATATAAAGTCTAATACATCTATAAAAATTATTTCTCGCCAAATCACACCATAAAAAATTAATATGCTGAGAAACTAATTTTTTTCAATGACTGACAAATTAACATTCAAAACAGAGATACTTACTATAAGATATTAACAGCCACTAATTCAATTCTTTCATTCAGCTTAGAAGAATACATTATTTTAACCTTAAATTTCTGTCAAAAGATTTAAAAACAGCAAGTTTTCTATACGCCAAGCTAACAATGTTTTATTAATACCAATTTTAAATTTCATCATATAATTTTATTATTCATAACCTGAGGCAGTTTTTACATCTCAGGCTAGAGGTTACAAAGGAGTACACCTACCAAGTACAAACTTAGTCTTAAATTAATCAGTTCCATTTATCTTTGTGATGTTTCAACTCTTGGCTAAGAAAATGTATCCATGCATATTTATTACATATTTTTATTATTGATTATAGAATATATAACTATTCTTTTACAAAAAGAGTAGTGTTAAACCCAATGCTATTTGGTGTCTCACACAATTCTAAAATCAAGGCATATTCTGATGTAAAATAATTTACTCCGTTTTCTCTCTAAATGATATGATATTGCCTAAAGACAAAGGACTATGTTAGAACTTTCCATATACTCTCCAAAAAGCCAGACATAAATTTTAATAATTACTGGTATAAGTAATTAGCATAAATCATGATTTCTTTCAGATAAAACTAAAATTTGAAATATAATAATAAAAATGCCATTAAAATATTGTCTTAGTGAGTGCTAAAAGTAACTTGGCAGAATGGTTAGAGTCAGTAGCTCTATCTAAGCTCTTGAGTAGGACACTGACTTCAGCTCCTTATGACGCTCCCTTCCTTTGATTATGGGGTGGACTATGTTTTCTATTTCAATGGATACAATGGAAGTGATAGTGTGTCACTTTGGGTATGAGGTTATAGATGTGGCTTCCATCTTGGATGCTGTCTTGCTCAGAGGCAGAAAATGTCCACATTATAAACTGCTTTGTAGAGGCCTAGGTGGCATTGTTGGCTAACTGCCAAAGGACTTAGGGAGCCCCTGTAAAGGAGGGTGGAGATGGAGCTGGCCCTTAGCTGTGACTTTCAGACAGACAGGAGCTCCAACTGTCAGCTGACTGTAGTCTCTTGAGAGACCTTGTGCTGAAACAACACTAAAGCAGAGGATTTAAATCAAATAATCAAAGAATATGAAAAAAATTAAAGTACAGAAATGGAACATGGAGTAAATGTGTGACATTGCCAAAAGATCAAATCTTCTAATTGTAGGCATAGATGAGGGAGAAAAATCTCAGGAGACGAAAACTTCCCCAAACTACTAAAGACATTACTATGTACATGCAAGCTACTCACAAAACCCCAACTAGACAAGGTCAGAAAATAAACACCACACAGCACACATAGTTAAAACATTAAATATATAGAACAAAGAAAGCATACTGAAGACTTCAAGAAAAAAAGTCACACATTAAGGAAAATCCTCAGAATAGCAGACAATGTCTTAATGGAACCTTTGAAAGCCAGAAGAGCCTGAAAGAATGTGCTCCAGGTTCTAAAAGACCTCAACTGTTAACCTTGACTATAGTACCCAACAAAACTATTTGCCAGACTTGAAGAAGAAATACATACTTTTGATGATACACAAATATCCTTAAATAATTTATATCCATTAGACCAAAAAACCCTGAATGAAATACTGGAAGCCAACTTTAACGGAAGAAAAGCAACACAGACATGAGAATCTAGAAAGGAAGCAAACAAAGTTATGATATAATAAAATACAAGACACAACTAGAAACACAAACCAGGAAACACACACACTCACACGACTGGAATCTACACATATATTCCAATAATAACTCTAAATGTTAGTGCCATCAACTTTCCAATCAAAAAACATGGGCCATCTGAATAAATAAAAAGACAAAATCCATCTATCAATTGTTTACAAGAAAGTTTTAAAACCCATGCTCCATCAATATAAATGTAAAAATCTTCACTAAAACAGTAACAAACTGGATACAGGGACATATCAAAGAGATCAATCACCATGATTAAGGAGGCTTACTCCAAAAATGCAGGGATGGTTCAACAGTCAGTAAATAAACAAAAATACAATAAATCATATAAATTGACTTAAAGACAAAAATAAAAAGATTATCTCAATAGATTCATAAAATTCATTTAACAAAATTCAACATACTTATATAATAAAACTCCTAGAGAGAGAAGGACGGAAGGTAACATACCCCAACATAAGAAAGGCTATATATGACAAACCCATAACCAGAATTACCCTAAATGGAGAAATTTTCAAAGTAATCCAATTAAAATCAGGAAGGAGACAAGGGCTATCCAGTATCCCTACACCTTTTCAATATAGTGCTGGTAACACCAGCAAAGCAATACGGCAAGAGAGGGAAATTAAAAGAATCCAAAAAGAGAAAAAGAAAAAAATTGTCCCTATGTTGCAGATGACATGGTATTATACACAGGAAATCTCAACTGATTTCCACAAGTAGCTTCTAGAAGCAGCAGCTTCATTGACGTCACAGGGTACAAAATGAACTGACAAAGATCAGTAACCTATCTACACACCAACAATAAACACACTGAGAAACAGAGCAACTGTATGAAAGAGCAAAATACGGTGGAGTAAACTCCAAGACATAAAGAACTACCATAATGAGGACTTTCCCTCTTTGAAGAAAAAGATTGAGAAAGACGCAAGAAAAGGGAAAGGCACCCTAAGATTATGGAGTTGTAGAATTAATGTTGTGAAAATGATCATTATACCAAAGCAATTTAAATATTAAATGCAACCCCAATCAAAATATTCAAAACAGTCATCACAGAAATAGGGGAAAAATCGTACATTTTATATGGAACCAGAATAAAAGACAAGACTCAGGATAGCTAAAGCAATCTAGAGATAGAGATAGAGATGGAGGGGAGAGAGAGAGAGAGAGAGAGAGAGAGAGAGAGAGAGAATGAGAGAGAGGGATTGTCATTTCAGGTTTCAAGACATAGTATGGAACTATAGTAACAAAAGCAATAAGGCACATGACCAGTAAAAACAAATGGAAACCCAAACATGAGTATTTCCACCTTCAGCCACCTGACATGTGACATGGAGGCAAAAGAAAGAAAACCGAGCAAACCAAACACACTGGAGAAAAGGCAGCATCTTTCGCAAACACTGCTAGTGAAAAGGGATGTTCATGTGGGGAAGAATAAACGAGACTCATATTTGTCACCGTGTACAAAATTCGACCCAAAGGAAGCTGCACCGCTGAAGCTGGTAGAAGACATGGGCAGTCGGAAGGAATCCCTGAACAGGACTCTCTTTCCAGGAATTAAGACCAGCCATCAACAGCCAGGGCCCATAGACTAAAATGCTTCTGGAGAGGTAAGGAAACAACCAAGTGAAGAAGAAACCCAAAGAATGGAAAAGAATCTTTGTCAGCTGTACATCTGACAGAGGGTTAATATCCCAAATATACAAAGAACTCAAATAACAGTCAAGGAAACAATTTGACAAAATTAAACAGAGAATTCTCAACACAAGAAATGAAAAGGATTTTAAAAACCACCTCAAAAAGTATTCAGTAATGTTAGCAATTAGGGAAATATAAGCTAAAATGTCTGAGATTTCATCTCATTCCTGTCAGAATGCTAAGATCAACAAAAGAGTGGACAGCAGTGCTGGAAAGGCTGTGGGGAAAGAGGGGCCGCACTCACTGGTGGTGGGAGTGCAAACTGTTGCAGCCACTCTGGAGAGCAGTGCAGAGACCTCTCGGGAAAACTAAAATTCAATCTTCCATATATACTATACTACGATATGTACTGCTCCTTGGCATATACCCTAAGGACTGGACATCTTTTCATACAAATATTTGCTTAGCAATGTTCACTACTGCCCTATTAGCAATAGCCAGGAATGGAAACAACCTACATGTCCTTCAGCTGATGACAGGTAAATGAAAATGCGGCATGTATCCACAATGGGACATTATTCAGCAGACAAAAAGGAAAGAAGTCATGAAATTTGAAGATAAATGGATCTAGAACAGATTATATTGAGCTAACTCAAACGCACAAAGACAACTGACCCATGTTTACTCATGCTCAGTTCTAAGCTCCAAACTTTCAGATGTGAGCATACATCATGGAGCAACCTTAGAAATGAGGGAGTGTAGCGGGACCATGTGGAGGAGGGTGCTTAAGAGGGGAACAGCAGGGTGCAGGTGGTGGGAAGCAGGAAACAGAAAAACAGGGAGGGGAAGTCAAAAAGGAAGGAGAAAGACAAGGTGGGAAAAAATAACATCCAGCTTATTTGATAATGCTTCAAGGAATCACATTCTTTTATATTTATAAAATTATACACAATGCTTATATGTGACAATGTTGTATGACTAAGACTGACAATACTAATGCTCCATAAAAGAATCACAGACTAATAAAAACCAAAGTATCAAACATGAGAAAACTTTTTTTTTTGAGAAATTGATCAGGCTATTGGTATTGTCCTTGGATGCCTCTTGGAGGGTGAAAACACTTTCTATTGCTGCAGATACCATAGATTTAGGACACAGGACCTGTAGCATTTGAGCAGGGTCTAACCCGAATGCCTCCTTCCTGCAGTCTAGAAAATGGTACTAGAAAACATCTTGCAAGAAAGGAAGAGATGAGTAGTCCTATCCAGCTGCGACTGCATGAACCACAGTAATGAACAACATGGCAAGATATGTACAGTGAAACAAGTGGTCTTCACATGTCGGTGCTTACCAACTTCCATCTCATTGGACTTAAAGTTCATGAAACAGGATGGAAATCATGCCTGGTACTGGAATCCTGACCAGCTTCTTAGAACTGATAAGGTCATGAATCTTAGGAGAGAATTTACCATCACCAGTTTCAAAGACCATCACAATTTTACCTACATCGTAAATCTTATCATCATACCACAGGTGTGTCTGCCATCCTTGACTGAAGAAAGCCCTTCTTTAGAGCAAATGGAAACCATCACAGAAAATCTCAGTTGGACACAATGTAGTGACCAATGGATCATGGAAACCCAAGCTTAGTGGCTACATTCACAACATAATTCCTGCCTTTATGGCTCAGGGCACATTGCAGAAAAGGGGTAGAAAGACTGTAAGATCCAGAATACCAGGAAGTCTGCTGTGAAAGAGTTCTTCCTAGAAATAGCAGCTTTAAAACATCTGGAAAATGGCAGTATCAATGGACATGCTAGCATGGACAAGAGTAAATTTCAAGGGTCCCAACTATAAACAAATAACCATAGGATTTAATGACTCTCAGGAGGAGAATAAGCCTCTCCTAAAGATAACCCCCTTAATGGTTGCCCAGTATAGAATGCTATGTGTTGAAACCCTACCTACACCACCACCAAAGAATAGACTGAGCAGATGTACATACATATAGATGTATGCACACACACAGACACACACACACACACACACACACACTAATCAAAGAAAAATGCTTTCAACTTGGTTGCATTTCAGGGCTTTTCGGGACAATAGCTGGGAGGATCTGAATTGAAGATAGGAAGGGTTGAATGTGAAAATAAGTACATTGATAAATTTGGGAAGTTTGTATCTGTATAAATATTGGAAGTATAATTTCACATGAAGAAAAATCAATAGACAATTTCCATTATAAGACAGTCTATGCACACACACATGCAAAAACAAGGAGAAGGCCAACTGGGTACCAATGAAGAACAAGTAAACAAAACAGAAAACAGGGAACTCATATATTCAAAGTGTTCAGAAAAATAACTATTAAATAAAAAACATGTATGCTAAAAGTAGCTTCCCAGAGTTTGAATTAAGTTATAATTTCATTTAAAAAATTTAATGATACCATCTTTTATTTAGTCTGGTAGTTTATAAAGATAATGTTTTAGGGAGAAAGGAATAGTCTCAGTAATGAGATAGAGTGAAAGAAGGGATCAAACAAAGACCTGGCATTTTCATATGAAGTAGGAAAAAACAATGCCTAATTTATAGAGTTATAAGAGACAGGACTTGAATATTGAACTATAAGGGCTTGGAAATTAAAACAACTCCAGTCCCTTCCAATAATGTTTGTGTTATTTGAAAGAGGAGTATTGATTAACTTTAGAGTTTGTTAAGGATGAAATTTCAAAGTTAGTCCCAGAAGGAATGAAAGCAGGCTTACTTCCTGAGTCTATGGAGTGGAAAGACATAGAATAAGGAAGCAATCAATATGAAAGAAGAGAAAGGGGGAGAAACACAGGAAGAAAGGAAGATTAAAGATCAACAAATAAAGCCCACTAAGAAGGATAGCAAGGAGGAAGCTGTGGGTACCTGCACTGAGGGCTGGCCTAAGTCATGCTTAGTGCACCATGACTTACCAGCACACTGTGAAAAGCCTACTGTGAAGGATTGCATCAGTAAGCAATAGGTGACAATTTTCAGCTTTTGGTAATATAATATAAATGAATACAATTTTCTTGCTGATGAAGCTTAGACAACCGAAATTAATTATAAAAATCCTTATTGGGGTGTGGTGGTGCAGGCTTGTGATTCAAGTACTTGGGAGACTAAGCTGGGAGATGCTATGAATTAGAGACCAACCTCAGCTGCATTAGCAAGACCTTTTCTCAGAAAACCAAAGAGTTAATGAAATAAAGACATTTGCAAAGATGCAAAAGTAAAATATAAATAAAAATATCCTAATTAGTGTTGGGTGTGACATTAGTCCCAGAACTCGGGAGGCAGAAGCAGGTGAATCTCAGTGGGTCTACCCAGTGAGTTCCAAGACAGCCAGGTAGATGTAGAAAGACCTTATCTCAAACAAACAAAAAAAACCAAAATAATCTTAATTATATATTTTGTATAAGAGATATATTTAAGATACAGCAATGCAGAAAATTATAGAATAAAAGGTTATAAAATAACACAAGAGACAGTTTTAAAAGGAATGTTGTATGGCTAATACAAAATCGTAAGAGCATCATTACATAATATAAATGCAGATGATTCGATTACTCATCATAATTAAACAAAACCTTTAATATTTTAGGAACTGACCAAAAAACAAATGACTGCAGATCAAACATCTGTAGAACTAACTGTGGGAGTGAATGTGGGGTGAGATTCCCTCATGCCTCAATTAGTACAGAAGCAACATGCTCAGTATGCTCAAATTGTAAATATGACTCAAAATTAGTCATTTTAAATAAAAGGAAAATTAACAATTACAATAAATAAAGAAAAGGTAGCTGAAAAATATCCAAAATACATGCAGATTATCTGAAATGGCTATAAAATCCATGAATATTTTTGCATCTGAGTACTAAAAAAAATTCAGAAATTACTGTTTGTTTTCCTTTCAATAAAAGACCACCATGATATGTCCACCCTGCCTAATCAACACTGGGTGAAGGCTCTACCTGATGCTGCGAGATACAGAAAGAATAAGGTTGGAAGAAGAAAAAAAAATTGATTATTTTTAAATGGCATGCAATTTATATATGAAGTGCCCAAATCAATAAATAAGTAAATTCATTAAAATTTTAGCAGAACATCTGGATATAATATTAAAGTAAATCCCCAAATTTCCTTTTTATATTAATTTTATTTATTATGAGTGTGTCGGTACACACATCTGTACACATGTGCAAGCATGCGTGTAGTGTGGCACACATACCGTAAGATAGGCATGTGGAGTTTCTTCTCTCCTTTTACATTTATGTAACTTCCAGAGATTGAACTCAGGATGTCAGGATTAACAAGCAAGCATTTTTACCCACTAAGCCATCTCACCATCTCCACCAACAACATTTCTATACATCAATTATAGTTAAAAATGAAAATTCAAGAAGGGCTTGAGGGATGGCAATGGTGTGTGCATTTCCTGTGAGGAGGAAATGTGGGGCAAACAACAAAGTCAGAATAAGAAAGGTGTCGGGGGATGCAGTAAGAAAGAGCAGTTGTGAAAAGCAGTGACCTGTGTGGTCTTACAGAACAAAGAGCTATGGGGAAACATGCTAGTCATGTTCTGTGTTATGCTAACAGCATAGACATTAATCTGCCATCATCACTTTACCCCAACAATCCATTACTGCAATGGGGATCCCAAGGCTTGGAATTTCATCAGCAAATTTCATGTGAGAATGAGGATGGACCCGATGCCTGGGTTCCTGAGAGATTCACATTCCAGGAAGGGATAACCTCCAGTTAGCTCACAACTAAAGCTACATGTGGATATGACCTGATCTTTATTTCATTCTTTCTTAGAATACATAAATTTTAACACTAAACTGGGTGTGGCAAAGAGATTGAGAATTTCTCTATCACCAGTATTTAACCAAAACTATAAGTAAACAAATCCAAACTTTGCGATGGCTTCCTATCTATCTCCAGTTTCCATAAGAGGAAGTCACTCATGTCTTCTGCTGTGACGGAGGAAGAAAAGCAAGCAGTCAGCAAAGGGGATGGCAGCAGAGAAAGGCACCTGGTGCAGAGAGGAATCAACTATTCAGGGGACCCCATCAGACTGAGGAAGTCAGGAAAGCTATGTCAGAACAGGAAGGCACAGATGTGTCTGCAAGAAGGTACAGTCATTGCAGAAAGTCAGACTTTTGAGGACAGTGTGCTATAAACATCTATAATCATTCTAAGAATTTAGGATATTTCTAAGGCATAGAAAACATGAATGCTTTCTGCTTTTGTTTCTATGTATTTTTGTGATGTCTTCCTATAATGTATGTATACATTAAAGCATTAAGGCTAATAAAAGTTTCTCATTTAAATCATTCTATCCCAACATCTAAGCTAGTACTAGCCCTGTATAGAAATCAACAAATATTGAGTGGAATTGGCAATGATTAAGATTTAAAAACAAGCAAAACAATATATATTCTCAAAACTTCCTCTAGTTGACAAACTTAAACATCCACTGCGGTTTTGTTATCCACCCATGTTTGGAACTTAGTCCGCTGATATTACTTCTAGACTACGTCAGTCTCCAAGGTTACAGAGATATTGAAGGCAGCAATAACGACCCCTTTCCTCATGCGCTTTCACAACACAGAAGCGAAGGGGAGATGGCATCAGCAGCTTTTCAGGAAAACTTAACTGTACTCAAGAGCGAGCCCCAATTTCATAATTAAACCATGGCAAACTGGAGGTGAAAAGATGTTCCAGGGGGAAGAATGCTTGGGACTGTTGCAGAACTGAGTTCAGCTCCCAGCACCTTCTTTGTGAAGCTCACAGCTGTCTGCAACTCTAGTTCAAGGGACACAACACTTCTGGTCTTTGCAGGTTAATGGACGCTCTCTCTCTCTCTCTCTCTCTCACACACACACACACACACACACACAGACACACAAACACACACAGAAAGTGACAGAGAGAGAGACAGCAGAGAGAGACAGAGAGACAGATGAGAGAGAAATACAAAATAAAATAAATGCTTATAAAAATGGCAATCCAAAGAGTAGAAAGGAGTCTTATGTGAGAAATTTATAAAATCTAAAGAAAATGTCAGCTAAGCAAATAATAATTTATATTAAAGGATACAGAAAAATCAGAAACATTAAAGAAGATGAAAGACTATAATAGTTAAGATACCAAATTGTTTTACTGTACAAGTAAAATACAACTTAGCACAGATGGAAAACTAAATCCATTTACCTGCTTTTCAAGAAAATATAAAAGAAAATAATCTATGTAAGTTAAAAAAAATAAATTCCCTAAAGCAATATTTATGCCAAATATACTTTTGACTGTAATATTATAAACTTAGAGGCAAGATTAAGAGAAAGATTAGACATTGAAAAATAACTTCCAAAGAAGAAATTAAAACTGACATTATACTATATAAAACATATAGAATATGGGTAGCACTTTAAATAGAAATAAGGAGTGCCCAAATTAAATTTGGGTGTCTTTATGTGTTGTTTGTATTCAAACACGTTTTCAGATGTGTCTGTGTGTATACATGCCTATAGCAGTCAGGGAACATCCGGTGTCTTCCTTGATTGCTCTTGACCATATTTTCTGAAACACCACCTCTCAATAAACCTGGGGTTCATGGTCAGCTAGACTGGATGGAGTCCAGAGGTCTGCTTGCCTCCAGCCTCCTCCCCAGAGCAGGGGTTACAGATACTCACCATGGTGTCTGGCTTTTATTGGGTTCTGGCAGGTCTCAGCTCTAGTCTTGAAGCTTATATAGAAAATTTACTGACTGAGCTATTTCCCTAGGCCATAGTTACTTTAATTTAAAAAAAAATCTTAAAAGCAAGAATCACAAATTTATAAAGGACTGAACAGAAACTCACATTAATAGAAGAACACCTGTGGTCAGTCCTTGCTCACCTCTTGATATTTAGCCTGCCTTGTTCTGTTTTCTGGGTGTTATACTGTACCTGCATGCTCATCTGCTTACACGCATACATATATCATTAGCTAGGTTCCTTATATGAGGAAGAATATAATTATGTGGCCTCACTTAATGTTATACATTTGAAGTCCATCCATTCTCCTGCAGATTTTGTGATGCAATGCTGTTTAAAACACATAAAAAATACACCACTTATATCTCCAACAGGAATTATTGGTGTGGGAGCTCCTTCAGCTCCTTCAGCCAATAGCCTTTAAGATACCAGCCCACTTGGGCGTGGTCTTTTATACTATAAATGCAGCTGTAAAGCCTGTGCTCGCTCGCTCTCTTGCTTGCTCGCTCGCTCTCTTGCTTCAGGCCCTCACTTTGGGCTGCTAGACTCTGTTCTTGTTCCCCTGTTTGTATAGAGGACTGTGATCTAGGAAAGTTATCTGTGAGTCTCTCCGAAATAAATAACCCTTATTATACATAATTCTGAACTAGTCTGGGTTTAGTTTGTATCTTCCACCATCAAATTAAATTCCAAACAAGGGAATATGAAAAGTGATACTGTCACCCACTGGTGAGAAGAGTGGAGACAGTGCCAGCAGCCTGAGGAGATCTGGGAATCTTTTAGGGATCTCCGCTTAGGCAAAACTGGGTCTTTGGCAATACTACAGAAGATAATTTTAGGATTCCAGCTTTGGAATCTGTTTAAAACATGCTAATCGATTTAAAAACACAGATTTGTACAAAGAGAGGCTGTCAGGAAGGAAGGCACACCTTAGAGCAAGAACTTTAAAACAACTCTTTGTATCCTTGATCCAAAAACATTACAGAGTTAAAAAAAATGATTGTAGAAGGAACAAAATTTGCAAGTAAAAACTCTCTGGGTGCCAATAATCATTAACAATCATTTCCACCTCGTTTACATGTTCCAAAGGCATGTGGTAATCATGTCACTACAGTGGGGTCTATCACACAGGGAGACTGTTTTGAAAGCACAGCAACATGAAACCACACAGCCTTCTGGGAAAGCTGACTGAGTAGTGCCATGACTGCCACACTTTGCATCTATCTACAGATTGCTCCCCTTAATGTGTCCCATGATATTGTCCTCCTTCAGAAGCAAATCCTCATTGTTTTGCATGTTTATCAAAATACATGTGAGGTTTACTAAAGACTTCATCTGAAGAATCATTTTATAGATAAATCTAACTCATTATGATAATTTTATAGAAAGTAAACTCTTGAATGACCACATATCATAGGCACAAAAAAATCTATAGTCAATCATACATGATAATTTTAACATGTGGATAATAAATGTTTAAGGTAAACAGAATCATGTAGCTATATCTTGCCAACATGATATCACTAACTTTCAAGGGCTTTTTATAAGTGTGATAATAACCAGTATCCACTGATAGTCCATGTGAACTTTCATTAGTACATGAGTGGTTATATTACTCACCTAATTGCATCATTGGTCTCTGAAACAGCTCTCAAGTATTCCTTCAAATAATAATAATTAAAGCAATACTTCCGGATCCTAAAGCCACGCCATCGTCTCTGAATCTATTAATGTAAATAAAAAGATAAAATGTGCCATTTAACATTTTTTTAAAAAAATATACCTCTTCAAATCAAGATAATTATGTATAATGACTTCTATCCAATAAAGGTTTGGACAATGCCCCAGCTAGACATATTATGCAACCACATAGCCAGGAATGGGCTACATATGCTGAGTCACTGGCTAAGGAGGTTGCATGTACCAGCCCTTTCAAACATCATAGGCTACTAAGGCTATTTGGTTGTTCTTTAAAACTTGATGGTATTGCTGGATCCTGGGGTAGGTTGATCCCGAATTTTCTGAGAAACTGCCACACCGATTTCCAAAGTGGTTGCACAGGTTTGCATTCCCACCAGCAATGGATGAGTGTTCCCCTTACTCCACATACTCTCCAGCAAAGGCTATCATTGTTGTTTTTGATTTTAGCCATTCTGATAAGAGTAAAATGGTATCTCAGCATTGTCTTGATTTGCATTTCCCTGATCGCTAAGGAGGTTGAGCATAACCTTAAGTGTCTTTTGGCCATTTGAACTTCTTCATTTGAGAATTCTCTGTTCA
>LOEQ01003908.1:0-10225 GCA_001685075.1 Bramus lutescens
CCATTCAAATACAAGTCATAGCTAGCAAGGAACTGTTCTTGTAATTTAGAATTGTACTACTTCAGGGTGACATTATCTTTATACTGTCCATACAACAAAGCACTAGCCAATTATAACATTTATACAGTTCATCCTAAGTTTATTCAAGTAGTGAGAACAAACCTCCCATGATCTGGAGCCCAGGTAACAGTGGAGGAAATAAGCCAAAGTCTGATGGTATCAAAGAGGAAGCTAGCCACCATCACCAACATGTCTGAGAGGCAAGGCAAGTCCATGTAAACTGGAGGTGAGGGTCAGCACTCAGAGTCTGTCCACAGAAGCCACCCCAGGATGGACTTAGAGCCACAAAATCCAACAAATATTACTCATTTGCTTTTCTTTGTTAACTTTGCACCCAAGCTTATCTTCCTCTCCTTAAGGAATAAAACAAATAAAAAACCAACCAACCAAACAAACACAAAAAACTGATTCCTATAAATACAGAAACTAAATGCGAAGGCAAAGTCTTCAGCTGAGTTCTTGGATTGCCTCTGTTTAGTTAAGAGAAGGGGTAAGGGAGACTAGGGAAAACTTGGTACAATCTACCTAAGCCATAAGTCTCCCCTAAAAGTCTCTAGAAGGTTCTATGACCTCAGGCAGCTAGTTTCTGTTTGCTGAAAGTCTAAAATTTCGAACATTCTTTTTCCTTATTGCTTCACAACACCCTCATGGAATCAACCCACTTCCCTCCAAGGCAACAGCACATAACGTTTATTCCTCTGCATCCTGGCAGCATCTTGACATGTGCTAAGGACAACCCTTCTCTTCCTCACAAATTCTATCATTCTTGAGGCTAAAGCCTACTGGGTTAATGCAGTCTTCAGCTGATGTGGATAGATGACCTCATTTTGTTTTTAGCACTATTTCAGTAATAGTTGAATAATTCATCCCATTAGGCATCTCATTTTCATTAAGTCACGGATACCTTCTCAGTTATCCAGCAGGATGCACACTGAGGAGGATGAACACATCAAGACACCAAAACCTCTTGAAGAGCTTAGTTATCCACTTACCTTGAACCCCTGCATTTTTGGAAACAGACATCTTGAGTTATAACTGAGGTCCAAAACAGCATATTTTACATGATTTGATAAACTTGAGTGTATGCAAATGTGTGTGTTCATCCTTTACCCCCCAAAGGGTCTCTGGACTCATTTTTTGTGCCCTCCCTATTTGTTGGAGGAGGGAGGATAGCTGAGCACACTCAGCATGAAAACACTTTTCATGTGTATTTTTCTCTGCATGACTTGCAGGTGCTTTCCTTTAATAAAGCAATTGAAGAGTCTGACTCCTTTATTGTTCCTTAAGTTTTCACTTTTTTGATATTTCTGTTTATCCCAGGTTGCGACTCACATGCTCTTGTCCCTAACACCATTTCTTTTAGTGCTCCTATTTTAGAGAAAATAAAGTAAATGCCCCTTCCAGGAGAATTCCACTAAGAAAGATCTAATTATTTGTAGGCATCTTTAGCTTTCCTGCTCGTAAGTTTTAAAATTCCCTAAATGTTAAATGGTACACTACAGTGTCTTGCATGATAATTTGATATATGTATCTAGCATGTGAAGATCATACCAGGGTAACTGGCATTTCTATTTTTTTAAACATTGATCATTTCTCTGTATCTAGAGCTCAGACTCCCTGTCTTCTAGCTCTCTATAATATATACAATAAGCTGTAAAACCTATACATCTTATTGTGCTGCTGTAGTATGTAAGAATTAATTCCTGGTTTTACTAGATTTTCATACCCACTGCATACAATTCCTCTATTCATCTCTGTTACTCACTATTGTTCTGTGACCAAATATCCTTTGGAGGTACTAAAGGAGGACTTCCAGTCACCTTTCGGAGGGTTGAGCTTATGGTCCCATTAACTTGTGAAAAACAGCCTGCCATGAAGATCTATGTGGATGACCACGCAGCTATGTATTTGACATATTCACTTCCTTAACCATCTCTTCGGGGGTTTTTAGTGGATCACATGGTGGTTCTACTTCTAATGCTTAAAGGGACTTCATGTGGTTCATGGCTGTGACAGTTAATCTTGATTGTCAACTTGTCCACATCTGGGGACAACTTAGAACAAGATGCTGGCCTCACGTGTGAATTAGCTTATGTGAGATTGGAAGGCCTGTAGGGGGCATATAGGTGCCTATACTCATGCATATGCTCTAGGGAAACCAGGAATGTTGTACACATAGGGGTTTCTCTTCAAAAGGAGAAATGTAGAACCTGTTTTCAACCCAAAAGGCTGAGAACAGGTGTGACTAATAGCCTGGTGACCTCTGCCCTATCTGCACAGCCCAGCCATACTGGCTCTACCAGACTCTTACATTTATATTGGTCAATCTGTAATGATCGCCTCCCTGAGACCCTTATCATGAGCATTGATTACCTTAAAGCCCACTTACTCGGTTAATCTATAGAACCTGTCTTTATGGAAGATGTTATCTGGACTTTACAAGAGTTTCAATGTAATCATGTCTTAAGCTTTGTTGTACACATGGGACTGATGTAATTACCACCAGAAAACTTTTTTCCAAATTGTTCTGTGCTTAAATACATGTAAAATAAACTACTTGGTGTGGAACTCTCAAAGTTTAAATCAATACTGGCTACTAAGTCACATTGGACCAAATTTCTTTCTTGTCTCTCCTAGACAGACACTGCTGACCATATTGTTTGCAGAGACTCCCCACCCCCAACAAACACCCATTATAAATATGTCTGGTACTTTTAAGTGGCAACCAAGATAAAAAAAAAAAGGCAGAAGGAAGCTTTGATTTTGCCTGCTTGCCTTCATGTTATGCAGGCTAGTTCACCTATTCTGTTGGCATCTTGCTGTGGCTGCTCCTACCTTTCTTTGCTGACATGACTACCCGGCTTCTTTGAGTTGAGGAACAGCAGCTCTCCATGAATCCTCCAGACCTTGAGCTTCAGCATGGGACAGTAGAGGCATTTGACCTCATGTGGACTGTATCAAGGGAGTCATAATCCTCTAGAGAACCCCGAGTGAAAGAACTGCCAATTGGGAAGCAGAGCACAGGAAATGCTGGCTCTGAGTTGGTATTCTTTCTTTCCTCTTTTTCTTCAGTCTCAATCCCAGGATGGGGTGCTACAGCTGTTCAGGATGGATCACTCCCCACAGACACCTCAGTAAAAGCTCTTTTGGAATTTCTATCACACACACACACACACACACACACACACACACACACGATGTGCATCATCAATTTTCACAGTATTACTAGATGGGCTCAAGCCTATGATGAAGATTATTTAACCTTGCAGCATCTCCAGCCTCTAGGGATGACTCATCTAACATCTACATCTGTGAAAGCAATGTTTTTGGCTGCCACAAGTAAGTGAAAATATGTTATCTTTGCTGTTTCTATGTTTGGCTTTCCCTACCCCCTTAACATACTGTCCTTCTGTTGTATTCTTGATGCTAAAAAAAAATGACAAGGTTTCTTACATTTCTGTCATTGAATAATCTACTGTTACGTAAATCACATGGTGAATCCATGTCTTGTGACCAGGAATAATGCAGAAGTAAATGATGGGCTGATTCTTTCAGGATGATCTCTTAGGGTAAAGGCATTTTGCATACAAAAAGATCATAAGTGCTTTAGGGCTACCTTGTGGGTTCTGTGACTCCAAAGATGTCTGTATCTCTATCTCAGACTGACAATAGTGATAGGATTTAGAAGAACAGGCATCACAGACGTAATTAACTTAAAAATCTAAAGAGATCATCTTAGATTATATGGGAATCGGCTAAATCCAGCAATCTGTGCCTTTCTAGAACGTGCAGAGGAGATCTGAAGTGAAGAAAGGGACAGGTGAAGACAGCAGAAGCTTCAAATGGTGTTGCAAGCCAAGGAATGCAGTCTTAGATGAAGCTTAAAGATAAAGAATAAAATTCTCTCCTAGGGTCTCTGAAGGGAACACAGCCATGCTAATGTCTTGATTTCAGACTTTTGTCCTGGGTTGTGAGAGAATAACATCCTATTGCATAAACAAATGTATAGATATATATATGTGTGTGTGTGGTGTGTGTGTGTGTGTGTGTGTGTGTGTGTATTCATACGTATGTGAACATGTATGTGGGTGTATCCATGAATCCAGAAGAGGACACTGGGTCCCTTAGAACTGATGTTACAGGTATTTCTTTCTTTCTTTTTAATATTTATTTATTTAGTATGTATGCAATATTCTGTCTGTGTGTATGTCTGCAGGCCAGAAGGGGGTGCCAGACCTTATTACAGATGGTTGTGAGCCACCACGTGGTTGCTGGGAATTGAACTCAGAACCTCTGGAAGAGCAAGCAGGCAATGCTCTTAACCACTGAGCCATCTCTCCAGCCCTGTTACAGGTATTTCTGAGCCATTTGCATAGACATTAAGAACAGAATTCATGTCCTCATGATTGAGCAGCAAGTACTCTTAATGGTTTAGTCGTCTCTCTAACCCCCCAATCTATCTGAAATAAATGCTGACATAAGGAAGTTGAAGATCCAACTGTATTCTTTCCAAGTGATAATTTTACTACCCTCAAGCTCTTTATTAAGGAATACATTTTTGTGTCTATAAATTTGAAGTACTCTTCATATATATGCTCTAATTTCTTTTTTTTTTTACAGAGTAACTACATGACATGCTGAAATACATGTTATGGAATAAACATTCTCTTCTGAATACTTCTGTTTCAATTTCTAAATTAGCTTTACATTATTATCATCTTCAAATACAGTTTATAACTACTCAGTGTTACTGAAATTTTAATGGAAATTATTTTACATTTATAGAAAATGTCTGGGAGAACTGACATCTTTGTTTTGTCTTTTTTTGTTTTAAAATTGTTTTTATTGAGCTATGTATTTTTCTTTACTCCCCTCCATTTCTCTCCCCTCACCTTCTACTGTCTTTCATGGTCCCCATGCTTCCAATTTACTCAGGAGATCTTGTCTTTTTCTACTTCCCATGTACATAGATCCATGTATGTCTTTCTTTGTTGTCTAGGTTCTCTGGGATTGTAAATTATAGGCTGGTTTTCTTTTGCTTTATGTCTAAAAGCCACTTATGAGTGAGTACATATGATCTTTGTCTTTCTGGGTCTGGGTTACTTCACTCAATATGATGTATTCTAGATCCATCCATTTGCCTGCAAATTTCAAGATGTCATTATTTTTTCTGCTGTGTAGTACTCCATTGTGTAAAAGTACCACGTTTTCCTATCCATTCTTTGGTCAAGGGGCATTTAGGTTGTTTCCAGGTTCTGGCTATAATAAATAATGCTGCTACAAACATAGTTGGACATATGCCCCTTGTGGTATGATTGAGCATCCTTTGGGTGTATACCCAAAAGTACAAAAGTAGTGTTGCTGAATCTTGAAGTAGGTTGTTTCCTAATTTTCTGAGAAATCGCCATAGTGATTTCCAAAGTAGCTGTACCAGTTTGCACTCCCACCAGCAATGCAGAAGGGTTCCCTTTACCCCAAATCCTCTCCAGCATAAGTTGTCATCAGTGTTTTTTATCTTGGCCATTCTGACAGGTGTTAAGATGGAATCTCAGAGTTGTTTTGATTTGCATGAGAACTGACCTCTTTAAAGTGTGGAGATTGCCACCATTTATTGCACCAAAACTTATAGTGCTTTGTCAAAAGTATGTACTTTTATTATCATTTAAGTGGAATTTTCTTCATTTTATATGAAGTTATAGGAAAACCAGAAATAACAACAGTTAGGCCAAGCACCTATAATGTGCTTAGTTTGTTGTCCTTGCTATGTAGTTTGTACTTTTGAAAGTGACTTTGCATAGAGTAACTTAGTTTACTCCCATTATACAGATGATGAAACTGAGGCACAAATGTGGATGGGCTTGTCCAAGTTCAGACAGTGAGTGGATAGGCAATAGAGCCATAATTGGAATCCAAGCAATCCAAGCACTGTGGCTTCAGCATTGTTGATTTTATATATTTTAGTTTGTATCTATGTATGTCTCTAGGGCTTCATATCAATGTTAATTTACTTCTAGTGCCTTCTTCCAGGAAGAGAACACAATGAAAATTTTTGCTGACCTTCCTCAATATTATGCTTACGTTCCTGTTAACTTCTCGAATTGGCAATTAGTTCCCTAACACGGATTAACTGAGAATCCATTTTTTTAACTTCAGAATATAGATAGAATGTTTTTCTCTTAAGTGCTTTGTAAGACATATATATGTTTTTGGCCATGTTTCCAGTTTGAGTCACAGCGTCATTGCACCACTCTACACATCCTCAGGTCCTTCCCAGGCCCTTGGTGGATTCCCCTTCACCCTTGGTCTGTGCCCTCTTCTTATCAGATAGGACAGTGTGGCAAACACACCTTTACTCTATCTGTACTGTATGGTCTTCCTGAAAGACATCCACTTGTGATGCAAGAGGAAGAAACCGCTTCACCCTGAGCTTTAATTTTATTTATTTATCTATCTATTTATTTATTTTGAACCAGCTTGCTGTCCAAGCTGCTTTGTCTCTGGCATTTTCATTAATTCCCCACATATTACACCTGGCAGAGTTACCGCTGCTTCTTGACAGGACCCTCCGGCCTCCAAACATCAAGTGCATGATGTCCTTATCAAACCTGACATCTGTTTTTCATTCCCAGGCATTGATTTTCCACCCACTAGCCAGCATATTTCAAGGGAAAAAAAACTTTTAGCAATATCTGCAATGTATTGATCGCAGGAACACCAAATTCCCTCCTGAAATTTTATAGCCTTAATTTCCTTAGGTTCTGTCACTGATCTTCAAGTGGGCAAAGATTTAAGAAACTGATGCCCATGTGCCAACTAAAGTGTTTGCTAACAAACAGCCAGTTCAGCCTGTGCCTTATATCAAATTCAGAAGCATAGAAATAAACAGTAGGTAACTCTTTAAGTTTCTAAATTACTCAGTGGTTCCCAAGGACAGAGTCAAAATTCATATGGAGCACACGCTTTTAAGAAAAGGGTTCAATCAGGAACCGTGGGCAAGAAAGGTCATGGCTTTAGTGAAGAACATACAATTATTCTGTTAAACAGACACAGTATCCGCAGCATCAGACTGACTCCTAATGACGTATTATATCCATAGATCAGTGCTCTCAGCCCTCAGTGGGAAAACTTTTCTGTAGACAGTGATTAACACAGAGACCCATGCTTGGTCAGGGAGCACAGCATCAGACTGCCGACCGCTCAACCCTAAATGGGTACCTTTATTCCATCCCTTCCTCCCAAGGCCCAAAAATCACTCCAGAAAAGAGGGCAAAAGGGTGTAAGAGCCAGGTGCAAATGATGTCTACAAGGGAATGGTGTTTTCTAGATGTGACTGGGCAGCTGTATGCATGAACTCACAGGAATTGGGGCACCAAGCGTACGATCTGAGCCCAAACCAGACAAATGTAAGCATGGAGACAGAGAGGCGGGCAGGAAGTCCCAGCCCCAGCTGAGGAGGTAAACTCTAATTTTCTAAGTGCAATTTGAACATGTGCAAGGCTCATCACTGCATCTAACCAATTATTTCCCTAGGCCTGTAGGGAACCTATTCATTCCTCTTCCACCTACTTTATCTTCAATATGGATTTTAAAATGATGATCTTCCAGTGAAGGCAAATTTTCAGAGGCTTGGTTCCTTCCTGTTTCAAAATCATTCACCTAAAAAATTTTGCTCTATGGAGGAAGTCTCTCTAAAGTGTGATGGATAGCCAGGTAGTCTCTATATATACAGAGCGGGCAAATGGTGTTTGCAGAAATAGGCAGGATCTGATTAAACAGAAATCTTAAAATGACTTAGGATGTTATCTTACTGTTGTACACATTTCTAGACAAAATAAACTCCAGAGGACTGTGACATCCTAATAACTTTCATATGCCAAAGCTTCAAAGACTCCTGTTTTCTTAATGGATACATTTCTCACTCTAGATTGGAATGAGAGAGGACTAATTACCAGGCTTCCTCTCTCAGCAGAGATTGAACGCAATTGAGAACATAAAATAATTCCCCATTTAACTTATTCAAGATGATAAAAAGATTGGATTTCATATCACTCATATTCTGAAAGACTAATCTTTAAATGAATACATCAAGATTTAATTAGCTTTAGCAGCATTTGATATGCTTTGTTAAAAGCACATTTTGTTTTATGACAAAGAAGTAAGCATTGTTGCCCCAGGAAAGTGTTCTTTATTTCATACCCAAGATAGGGGAGAGTATACACCGAATCCAGTGAATACCTATTTCTTATCGGTAAGTATCAATAATCTGGGTTATCTGGTACCTGTACTTTAAAAATATTCTCGGATAAGGGAAATAGCTTAGTTAAGAATCAGATAGTCACCCCCAGAAGCTAGCACCCCATACTACAAGACAGGAACAAAGAGCCAAGTTTTGTTCTATTGTAAGCACACTGCTACTCAGAGCCATGTGAACAACCAAACTCTGGAGCAATGCTATACCACAAATGAATAGTATCTTCCATACTTGTCTTCCAATTCTGAGTGTTACGTGTGACTTTTAAATCTCACTCATCTCTTTGTGTTAAACATAGATTCAGTTCAGTGCTTCAGATTCAACCATTCTCAGATTAAAAAATATTGGGGAAATTATTTCATCTGTACTGAACATGTAAAATTTGCGTGTCAAGTGACAAGGGGTGGGCCGTGCTGGTTAACTTTCATTGTTAAATTGACACTATGGAGCAGTGGCTCTCAACCTTGAGTAGCGACGCCTCTGAGATTCAAACAACCCTTTCCCCCTTTCACAGGGGTTGCCTAAGACCACTGGAAAGCATGGGTATTCACATACATTATGAATCATAACAGTAGAAAATTATAGTTCTGAAGTAGAAAGAGATAATTTTATGGTTGGGGGTTCACTACACTGTGAGAACACGTATTAGCGGGGAACCACTGCCATAGACTCCCTTGTATAGAGGGCCCTCAATTCAGAACTGCCTGACTAGCCTCTGCTGTGGCCATGTCTCTAGGAATCATTTTGACTGGCGTGGGAGGGCGCAGCCCACTGTGAGCAGAACCATCTCTGGCAGGTTAGCCCCTGCTGTCTATGAACGTTGGCTGAGCACTGGCGAGAGAGTGGCCAGTCAGCAACTTTCCTCTGTGGTTGTTCCTGCTCAGCTCCTGACCTGACTTCCCTCAAAGATGGACTGTGACCTAAAGTGTAAGCCAAGTGAATAAACTCTTTTCTTCCCAAGTCAGAGTCAAGCATTTTAACACAGCAGTAGAGATGAAACTAGAACTCAGATTTTAGACAGATAATATTTCTTACAGCAGGTACCACTGAGCATGTGCTAGAACTCAGATTTTGGAAAGATAATATTTCTTATAGCAGGTACCACTGAGCATGGTACTTGTCCAACTTTGAATCCCTCTTTCCTTTCTCTTTGTACTAAAACATAGTCAGTGCATGCCCTCAACCAGCCTGGACAGAACGTGGAGAGACCATTCTCCGGCTGGCCTTCCCTAAGCAGTACCGTGTCACAGCTATTTTCTGCATTACATGAGGGAGAAACAGAAATAATTTTGTGGCTTGGGGCTCACCGCAGTATGAGGAGGTATAAATTGAAAGGTTGTAGCATTAGGAAAGCTGAGAACCACTGCCACAGAGTCGCCTGTACAGAGGGAATCTCAAGTGTACCCAAGTTGTCTTATTGTATTAGGAAGGATGTCTACAGGTTGGACGCGAACTCTAAATTTTAGGTAACAGTTTTATACACTTTCAGAATGTGGTAACTCTGAGGGAAGTGGGGACAGAATCCCAAGGACACTAAGGTGCAACTGTATTGTTATATTGCTGACCAGTACTGAACTCAAAAGTGCATGCAGTTTTAATTCCTCTTAGAACTTCTGGTCTACCTCAAACTGTTTGTGATCCTGAATATGTTAAGGAAATAGATAAAGAAGCTTGCGTTGGTACCATCTATTCCCCATTTGTACTGCCCCCTAATTGTTACAATATTCTTTGACCGCTGACTTTCCATAAATTTGGAATCCAGAGGTGATCTGGGAAATCCTACATCAACAAGACCCAATGAACTACCTCTGACTCTGAAATCTGCTGGGTGGACCCCGTGTAGGTACCTTACAATGTCTCTGTGAAATTTTTAGTATGTCTGACTATGTTTTGCCTCTTTGTTGTGAGCTTTGC
>LOEQ01003908.1:10272-24958 GCA_001685075.1 Bramus lutescens
TCATAGTCAGTCATTGAACCAGCCTCTCTCTCCCCTTTGGCTCTGTCACACACTCTCCTGCAGTCCTGCAGTCATCCATGTGTGTTGTAGGCCTTAGGCAAATTCCCAGAAACTGGACCCGAATACCTACATAACAGGTTCATGTGGCCTGCAACCAGACCCAGAGATGAGCGCCCTAGAAACCATTGCCATTCCTTTCTCTTTCCCTCTATCACTGGATCCTTTCCTTACCGGGAATGGCTCAAGTCACCTTATTTTCTTGTCTCTTTAAATCTGTGGCCTTGGAGATGGCTCAGTGGTTAAGAGCAGTAGCTGGTCTTCCAGAGGACCTGAGTTCAAGTCCCAGCACCCACATGGCATCACACAAATGTCTGTAACTCCAGTTCCAGGGAATCTGGCACCTTCATACCAAATGGACATAAAATAAAATTAAATAAATATTTTTAAAAACCTGTGGCCTTGATATATATATATATACACATAAAACCTCAGTATAAACAGCTTAGCAAGATATTTTAACAGACTTATTTTTATATTACGTGACATGCATGGGTGTTTTGCTTACAAGTATGTCTGTGCAACATGTATGTTCATGGTGTCCACAGAGGCCAGAAGAAGGCACCAGAAGATCCATTAGAACTGGGGTTACAGATAGTTGTTAGCCATCGAGTGGGTGCTGGGAATGGAACCTGGGACCTCTGGAAGAGCAGCCAATGCTCTTAACCATCTACTCATCTCTCTATGCCCTACCAAGGTTTTTTTTTTAAAGCAAATATAGTCCTTTCCTTGATATGATGCCAACTTTTGAAATAATTTTGTCTCTGAATTTTACTCTTGCAAAATATTTTATACTGTATGAAATACAGGTAGTAAATGAATGCCTTTGTTGGTGGCATTTACCCTTCACAAGATGCTATACAAAGAGGACATGATAAACCCAAAAAGAATCCTCTAAAGGTACCAGGTCGAACCAGTTTTCCAGGGTGACCAGAAGGGAAGAGCTCTTTCTTGTCCCTCCAGGCATGACCTTTCTGTTTGAATGAAAGGCAGGAAGAGTGACAGCCAGTTCCCATGTTTTCAAGACCAAGATAATCAGCTTTTCTTGTCTTCAGAACTTAAGGTCACTAAAGTCAGCTCTCTTCAAACATTTTAGCAAAAGTCATACTGGCAGCAGACTCGGGAGAACAAAGAAGCTTGGCATGCTATTTTAAGTAACTTACTGCAACCATGAAATTTCTCAGAAGATCCCAAGTTTTATCTTAAAAAATTATATGCTTTGAATTATGTTCCATAAAAAATGTGCCTGGTATAAAAGAGCACTGATCATTGTTTTTTATCTACTAAAACTCTTACACTAGAGAGACCCTCTTCCAACATTTGAAATAAGGCACAGGCTGGATTCAGAGGTAGAGTCTTAGGAAAGAGAGTGATTTAGCAAATTGTGAGCTTGAAGCTTTGAAGTGCAAACGTCAGTCCAGACAGAGTGTCTACGGTTATGGTTCGCAAAGCATGATGTCATGGCACCATTATGATGAAGCCACTCGACCAGCTTGGATGGCAAATTATTCAATCACTTTACTGATAAGTCATGCAACTAAGATAATATTCTTGATTAAAGACCTCTTTGCCCCCCCAAAAAGCAAAGAAAACAGAAACAGAAAGAAAGAAAAGAAAAATCGAAAAAAAATACCCTCAGACAAGCAGCAAACAATGATAGCCCAAACTACAAACAGGTCCATTAGGCCCCAGAGATATAAGATGTCAATAGATAATAAGGCCACCAGCAATCTGGCTACTTAAATTACCAGTTGGCCCAGTGAAAATCAACCAATAAGATTCAAATCAAGTAAAATTACTAAAAGAGACAGACACTGAAAACAGAGAAAAACCAAACCACAGAGTTCCACCTGAAAGCAGGTATGAAAAATTACTTCTGCCTTATAACCCACAAACCAATGGGGGTGCCTATGGGCTAAAACATTCTCGTCCATGTTTGTCTGCCCTAGGGACCTCAGTGTGAATGGACAGCAAAGATCAGCTCATGGTGAGCAGGCACAGATGGGTCATGTTCATCACAACTTCAGCATTCCTCTTCAGAATTGCATAGCAGAAGAAGGATTCCAGTAGAGACAGGATAAACACAAAGCCAGAAAATGAGTTGTGTAAAGGGACATATATATGTATATTCTGATGACATATCTCATGAATTATCCACATGGTATATTATTCCTAAGAATTTTTCAAGTGTTCAATTATAGTTGGCTTCTATAATCAAAAAGTCCCTGCTCTGTTTAAAACTAATGAGTTTCTCAAAATTTTCCCAATGCTGATTTCTTTTATTTGAATTTTAAAAAGAATTCTCTACCTCTTTTGGAGTCACTGGCCGGTAGGGCCATATGGACTCTAGAACGTTATAGTTTATTGCCATAGCTCTTGGCTGCCCTCTAGAACTTGATGGTAAAACTCTATTGCTGAAGACACAGAGTCATAGAACATGGAGAGATCAAGCTGCTACCAACCTGGAAACTTCATCCTCACTGGCTAGCTTTCACAGTGCCAAAAGTTAGCCAGGCATGATACTGGGGGAGAAAAGTCATCAGCACTTCCCTCCAGATGTGAACACTGATACAGTAGTGGCATTAATGTTATGGGAGCAACCTAACCACTTTTTGATTGGATTTAATTAAGGCCCACTCCACAAGATGGAACTGATGTCTGTCATTATTAATGTGGCCAAGAGCTCATAGTAGCTAGATCACAGGCCATTAGGGAAAATCTCAATACTATTATTCTGCTAAATGGACATAGCTTTAAAGAAACTCCTAGTGACTTATTAAATCCACTGGTGAGTGCATATCTCAATCCTTATCATTTTGCTGTAGATGATTATTAACGCACACACTCACAAGTGGTCAACATGCAGAGAAAAAGAGACATCTGGATATCTACAATACACATCACCACCAATAACAACAGCACCCCGCCACTACCATGGCACAGGAAACACTGTAGAAGATAGGGCAGAAAGACTGTGAGGGCCAGAGGCAATGGAGTGAAACAGCAGGTTCTAGACACACTAGGGCAGCTGCACATGTGAATCCACAGTGCTTGTGACAGCATGTACAACATCAACAGAGACAAAATCCCAGCAACAGAGAAAGGAGTCTACAGCTGAGGAGCTACCTGTGACTGGCGACTGCTGGGGGAAGGAGAGCCCGTGACTCAGTACACACACCAAGGCAGATTCTGCCATCAGTGAGTAGGCACAGTGGGTTGCAAACAAAAGGATATTAGGAGGAGAGAAGGGTAGGGGCACAATAGAGTAGGCCATGAGGATGGACTGCATGAAAACATATTGTATGTTCTCAATTCTCAAACACTCAAAAAGAATATCCAAATGTACTTGAAACATGTATATCACAAGTCAATACATCTTTAGTGTCTTTGTGCAAAGGAAAAAGAACTTCATATCATGTTAGTCCAATTCTAGGATAACAGTGGGATGTTCTAGAATTATCTATCTGAATACCAATGAATGTGAAAATCAAGTGAGTAATAAGCTCTTGAAATAAAATTCTTATGTAATGTTATATATGCAAACTTAAGTATGCCAGTATATATTTTCTTATATATACATTTATTTATCATATTGTGTGCACGCATAAACACACCCATCCATGCATGGTATTCTGTTGTAGGCGGGGTGAGATTTTGTCAGTCAAAGGACTCTTACTGGAGTCATTTCTCTCTGTCCACTTTGTTGGGATAAACCTCAGGACGCAAGGCTTGGGCAACAAGCACCTTTCCCTGCTGAGTCACCACTGAGCTGGCCCCTGTGACATATTTTATAACATAATTTTATAACATAATTCCAAAGCAGTATGTGGAAGGACAGTCACTAGATGTTTCTGCTCTGGGGGCCCAAGATTATATGGTGTACCTCAGAGGTATGACGGGTTTTGAGCCATGATCTCAATCACCAACTGTCTGAGCTTCTCTGGATAATACAGGTCCCACTTCCACAGTAACAAAATGCTCTGCGGATGCCAACAGATTTGTGCTGGGAAGTTCCTGCAAGCTTTAAGTGCTTGAGAGTTAAAAATAATAGGCCTACACAGAACTGCTCCCAATGGTGTTTCAGTGAATGCACTCAGATTCCACACTCGTCTCGGAGGCACAGGACAATATGTGAGACATGTTATTGCCTGGTGATCGTCACTTCTGTTTTCTTCAAATACTCCCAACAAACAAAGCTACCAAACAAAAGCAGAAAAGGAAAAACTAAATAACACACAAGTCAACAGAAATATGCCTGAACTGAGCCAATAATGTAACAAATATACACCATGAGACGAAGAAGTCCTCTGTTGAATAAGCACAGACACCGCAACCCTACCCTGAAAATGTACCACATTTTTAAGTGCTTTAGAAATCCTTGTGGGTTTAGACATGATTTTGTTTTATTTGCTTTATTTTTTCTTTGTTTGCTTTCTTTCAAAAATATTTTGTTGGGATTATGGGCACACACCTTTATACATGGTCATCAATCTTTTGCAAAGTATTTTTTTTTTACCTCAGTAGAAGATCTCATGGGAGGAAATCATGGAACGCTGAAGAAGGCAGGCTTTTCCTATTCCTTAGCTTGGGATAGTCACAAGACCTAGACAATTACTGGTTTTTGTTTCTATGCATTCAATTTACAAGAGTATAGAAAAAACTTGGCCCCAAATCATTCAGCCATCTCCCAAATGTGATTCAAATGAAATAAATGATCACTTAGACAAGGAAATGGGGATGCCTCTTAATGTCTGCTTTATGCATAAAGAAAAGGATAGGCAGGAGTGTAGACTTACTCAGGAGTAGGGGACCTGCCACGGAACCTCTGATACTATCTGCCATACAATTTAATAAAATAGGTACTTGGGATTACTGCCAAGAGTTAATCATATGTAACTTATACATATTAAAATCGGTGAGCAGGGGTTCGATTTGATGAAACCTTCCCACATGTCAATCAATTCTTGTTACCCTAGATGAAAGGGAGAAACTAGCAATTCCTGTTCTGGCACCTTTAAAATAAGATTCGACGTTAATCTGTGACAACCATGGGGATCAACACTTCTGTCTACCATGAACTTCAAGTCTGTGTTATGGAAGTGAAGCCTGGCCTCCCACCACGGTTGTTTATTTCTGTAATAAGAGCAGGGGTAAAGGCTATTTCCCACAGTTGCACACCCAAGCACTAGAGTGAATGGGAAAATGACTAGAATCCTGACCCAGGGAGAAGCCTGACCACCGCATGCAGGAGCTACACAGCACTGTGTGACCTGCACAGGAGAATACACCTTTTTATATTTTTCTATTGGTGATAAAACAAAATGGAAAATCCCAGAAGTCAGAGTTCCATACACTGTTTGTCCTTGCATATTACAGGTAGATTCAGACAAACTAAACAGCTGGTCCAAACTTACAGAAATAAAGAGACAAAGTGAGCACACTCTGCCAATCTCAGATGTCAGCTCAACACATCTGGGAAGAGGGAACCTCAGTTATGGAATTGCCACCACAGATTGGCCTCTGGGCACATCTGCGGGATATTTTCTTGAAGCCTAACTGATGTATGAGGGCACAGTTTACTGTGGGTGGTGCCACCTCTGGGCAGGTGGTCCTGGTTTGCATAAGAAAACTGGCTGAGCCATTAGCATGAGCCAGAAGGAATAAACCAGGAAGAAGCATTCCTCCATGGCCTCTGCTTCAGTTTCTGCCTCGGGGTTCTTGCCTTGAGTTCTTACAATGGTGGACATACATGGAAGCCAAACAAACCATTTCTTTCTCCAAGTCACTTTTGTTCAGTGTCTTATCGCACCAACAGAGAAGCAAAGACAGAACAGTCACCAACCACCTTTACAAAGGGGTCACATTCCAGTGAGGCCTACATCAAAAGCACAAAGAGGAAAGGAGATGCATTTTCTAGAAGCACTTATGTTACCTTGCGCTTTTCAGGAAACCCAAAGTCTCTCATAAATATGACTTTATTAATCTTCACCATTTATCTGAGCAGAGCCATCTGGAATGTTATTATCATTGTTATTATGAATGGAAAAATTAACATGAGCATTGGTGAGTACAAATGTCAGCAAGTGAGTGGCAGTTGAGGCCAGAAGCCTTGCCACCTAATACATACTCCACAGTCCCAGCCTCTAAATCTTGCTTTTTGTGATGTGGTAATGCTTGCAAGGCTGGGCTACTATTAATCTTTAATGAAACTAAATGTCAACTATACTACTCTGAATCATCATTCAGTTGCAAGGATAATGTTCAGTATATATCCAGTCTCAAGACCACACACCCATATATAAAGGCTGAAAAAATCTAATTTCCTTTCTATAATTACATAAATTATTTTTAACATGGCACAACAATTTTACACTAGAAAGGAAAATGAATTTTCCTACCAACGTGTATTTTAATACCTCCTCCCCTTTCAGGAGCTGATCTCCTACGATTGTGAATTATTCTCCTTTCCTTAAAGAATTCTTACAAATCATGATGTCATCCTGATAAATGTTTTATTGTCTACCTATCAGGATCATATGTCTGCCTCTTCCAGAGGACAGTTCTAACTCTCTGTGACAAGGAGGGGAGTGGAATAAACAGCCACCAGGTAGCCTGCGCTTCCTCCTTCTGCAATCACAGATATAACGATTTCTATGCAAAGTGTTTCTAATAGGCTTTCCCCAGATCCATCACTGCAACACTAATCAGGCTACCATTTAACTGGGATCTTGGCCAGAAAATTACACTACACTGTTCCTTGGTAAAAGTAAATGTGATGTCAGAAAACACCCAGAGGTGGGCTACAGCCCTTCGCTGTGACTGTTTGACTTTCCTATAGTCTGGAACATTCTTTTTGGTTTTTTATTTTGCCCTCATCAGGCACAATCTTTAGTCAGCCTCCAAGGCTTGGTAGAAGACTACTCTCTGTCATTCAACACTTAAGTGCCGCCTCCTCTCATGTTGAATGGCACTCGGTGACAACCCTATTAAACAAGCACCTCTCCACCCATCTTATGACCCCTCTGCCCATCCTTCTAAGGCTGTGATCTACTCAGAGAGGGGTCCAGCTTCGGGTTCAGGGTTCCACCACAAATGCCTGATGAACAGCAGAGATCTTTACTCACACAGGCAGTGGAGCCAGGCAAAGAGCAGGGGGACTTTGAAAAGAGGAGGATGCTTCCAGTTCCCTTGGCAACCTGGGCTGGACAGTGATTGGTGCTACCCACTCCTGGCGACACATCTGCCCAACCCTCAAGGCGTAACTAAAAACAAACTTCAGAAGGGATTTCTGCCTCTATAAGTTTAAGGTACTTGCTGTGGTTTACATGAGGGTCTCCAAAGTCTCAGGCACGAAAGCCTGGCTTCTAGTGAACAGCACTCCCAAATTGGTGCAATTTTCTACTTTATTTTTTTAGACAGGGTCTCACTTTGTTGACCAGGCTAGTCTGGAATGCACAGAGATTCTGACTGTAGGATTGAAGGTGCACAGCATGCCCAGCTGGGTACTGACTTTAAGTGAGACCCGATGGGAGGTATTAGGTCATTGGAGTCAAGTGCAACACCAGCCCCTTCTTATCTTCCTTTTTAGCTTGCTGCTTGCCATGAGGTAACTATACTAGTCCAAGCAATGGGGCCAATGAATCACCGGTTAAATCATCTGAAGGTATGGACACAAAGAAACCCTTTCTCTCTACAAGTCAATCATTTCAAGTATTGTGTCTTAAGAACAGAAACATGATTAATATGGACCTAATTATATATCCATATAATTTAAGAATAAAATAGCAAACATTTGAAACAGAAAATCTATGGGCTACAGGATAACATTTTGATTTAACTCAAGAAAGAACATGGTGATACTGCAATTAAGAAATTTCTGCCAGAAAGCCACTCGCGTCACAGTCTAATGTGCAGATGAACACAGTGACATAAAACCTGAGCTGTCATGTTCTAACTCTAACAGGTACTTTACTGTAGTTAGTGCAGAACTACCCAGATGGAAAGAACAGAGGAGACCAGCAAACCTCTCATTCTGCAGTGACCACAAACATACGGAGTTAAAAGAAATAAAAACGAATGGCCAGAATCATTCATTACCCAGAGCGCACACTGATGCTCTGGATAAAGTCTGCCACTGTTTTCATTAGCAGGACTGTAGATGTACTAGACTTCTAGTGGCCAAATGGCACCCCTAGGTACACAGATTACTTTGTTTTTATTTTCAGAGACACTGTGTTTAACTGTCTTGGTCCCTACCTTCCAGGACCGCATACTGAGTTTCTCTTTGGCCTACGTTGATCTGCCTGCAAATGACAGTTCTTTCTGGATGTACCAGCGAGAATGTGTCTATCAGGAATGGCTGGCCTTCCGATAATTTTCTTCTTTTTTTCAGGTGAAGTATTAGACTGTTTCCAGGAAATACTGACGGACAAACATGTAGCCATCAGCTACCAGTGACTAGAACGTCCAGTTCTCTTTCTCTGTCTAAAGACCCACTACGCCCGCTCGCTGCATCTCTTCTGGAAACCAAGGATCTCAGTCCTCCACTCGGTCCTGCACTCCAGAAGTTTACTCCAGTGTCTATCAGGAAGACACCGAAGAGGCCACATCTCTCAGGAAGTGCTTGCGTGCTATCTCACATACCAGATTATACTTGAGGTACTAGCTACCATAAGATTTTCTATGCATTTTAGAATTCACTCAAAGATTAATTCTGGTAAGCCTAATTTTCTTTATGTCTAAGCACCTAAAATTTTGTTTATTTTGTGGGGAGATGAAACATGGCATTTTCCATTAAAAAAAGTACTCCTTTTAAAGCAACATAAAAATGACAAATACTGAATTCTATACTTACTTTGAAGAGTAATAATACCAATTCAAGGTTTAGGAGAATCCATAAAAATGACTTTTTTTCTCTAGCTTTTTAAAATTTAAAGATTTTAACACTGATCCCTTGGAAAGGGTTTTCTCTAAATTAATTTTAATACTGTCCCCACTAAGTGACATAAACCCAATGGAAATACCCAGGCTGTTGGTTAGGATACCTATTTTGCCAGGGAATCCCATCTCAAAGAGTTATTTGAAGTTTAGAGACTTGAGGACTTCCTCTTTGCTGAGTTGGAATCTGTGCTTCATAATTTGATTGAGTGTAAACATCAATAATACAAAGCTCTGGGTTTGATTCTCAGGACCACTAAAGAAACAAAATCAGACAGACAGACTTGGCTTATAGGAGGGTAGACAGGGACATAGCATGAGATGTGAGCTAGCTTTAAACGAGAGGGTGGCACTGCATTTTGTAAATTCTGGACAGCTGTGAAACATCAGCCTTGCTCTCTCTCCTAATACATAACGAAAGCACACATCCTTAGAGAGACTCTGAAGAGCCACTTCTACTCTGTGGAGACGGATGTTGCCCTGGAGAGGATGGTGTCCATGCTGTCTGCACTGCGCTCGTCATCTTTGTTGCCATAAAGAAACACAAATCCCCTTCTCACTATAACTGGTCAGTCCATGAAGCCTCCTCATGGGGATTTCCTGAAAGGAGGGTATCGCGGCAACTCAGTGAACTCATCAGAATAATTCTGCTAAACACAACCATCACTTCCAGATTTGAGAAGCGAGGAGCAGACATGAGATCCAAGGCTCTGGGTGAGCACCAGGCATGGAGAGATTCTTTAAATTCATTAAATGAGGCAATTGCTAGAAGCATCCTGATGAGCCAATGCAGCAAAGGCTGGAACCCATTGTTCTTCAGCACACAGCTTTATCACAAGAAACAGACACACTTCAGCCTGTGGTGTATCGGTCTCTGTGTGTACCACACAGGTATAAACAGAGACACTTCAGACTGGAGTGTGTTGGTCTCTATGTGTACCACACAGGTATGAAAAGATACGCTTCAGCCTGTGGTGTGTCAGTCTGTGTTTATGTGTGTACCACACAGGTGTGAACAGAGACACTTCAGCCTGTAGTGTGTCAGTCTGTGTTTATGTGTGTACCACACAGGTGTGAACAGAGACGCTTCAGCCTATGGTGTCTCAGTCTGTGTGTGTGCCACACAGGTGTGCATTCATGGGTGTGTATACACACATCTTCTCACTTAAGTTTGCCTACAGATCTCTAGACAGTACATCGTCTCTTCTGTACTTAGATCCATTTTGTACATTATTCCCCAGCCTAATCTAGGCCTTTGCATTTCATTTAGCAGTAGACAACTAAAGCATGGTATATCCATACAAAGTCATTTTTCTAACATGGGTGCATTTTCCCTCTGTGTGTGGGAGCACAAATGTTAGCTTTCTTCACAAAAGAAAAAAAATGCTCCTTTTAAAATCAATTCACTAACCTAGAAGTTACTTCTCCAAAAACAAAAACTTCTGAAATCTTAAGATGAGAAAAACAAAATTTCTAGTCAAAAAATTGTTTAATTACTACAAAATGGCAGACGACTGGTTCCAAAATGTGTTCACATTTAAATAAATAAGTACTGTGTGTAAAATAACCTAATTATTAATTCTTACAAGTTACATTTTAAAGTTTAAGAATCTAAATTCCTGCTGATGAACCATTTATTCTTCAAAAGAGTATTTAAAAAGTGAGTGTTCATTTCTGAAAACGCAGGTAAAGCGGCCTGGCTGCCTTAGGGACTGGGTGGTGCTGGGTAGCCCTTCAGTGAGAGGGTGCACGCCTGGTCCATGGGGAGCCCGCACTCCCTAATACTGAGCACGCCAGTTATGTAACCTAGACCAAAGGGAGGCCTTTTACTTTTTACAGAGCATATTTTAAGGAAGCTTAAAAAATAAATTAAAAAACAATGTGGGCACTAAAATCCTTAGCTTGCTTTCTTTTGTTTTAACTTGAATTTCTTGTTCAAGACAAAATCTTGAGTTTCGGATGACACGTTTAAATTTTCACTAATGGATGTGGAAGGAGGCTGGACCTAAAATAAAGCATACATTTGGGCTTTTCTCTCCGAAAATCTCTGTCATGAATGATCAAAGTAAAATAGTTATAACTGGCTTGCTATACCTCCTGCAGTCTGATACTTTGGAAACTATAGAAAAGTTTTAGAAGCTGAAATGGTGCCCAGTCTCCCAAATCAGCAACGTCCATGCCCTCTTGTTCTGCCATCCTTGAACTGATGGCATTATGCCTTCACAGTGGTCAGGGTGGAGTGACAGGGACTCAGGTAGAATCCAGAACTGAAGGAGTTAAATTTATATCACTAGAAGCGGGGTTTTCTGTAATTTAAAATGAATTTCAAGTTGCTCTTTGGAGGTTCTTGAGCAGGTGAAATTTAACCAGCCCCTTTATTCCCATTTACATCACAGAGGAGGTGATGTCACAGCTATGCCCTGTCATGGCCTCCCCTTCCAGGAGAAAAGGGTGGATGCTGGCTGCCCTACTGTCATGTCCAGCTCTGTGCATTTCCCACTGGCCTATACAGGCCAAACAAAACCAGCCTATTTGAGTGACACATGAGATGAAGCATCATTCTCTGGGTTGAGACAAAGAGCTTTCCAAAATGAGAGAGGTGTTCACGCAAAGAACAAAGGTAACACCATCAGAAGACCATGGGATGCCAGCAGGAGTTCCCAAGAAGAGCAAACAAACCATTTAGGGCCATTCTCCAGCGCTCAACTGTCCACCAGAGTGTTTGGAAATAAGACAGGCATTTCTACAGCTACATTTAAGTCTAAAAGCAACACAGAGGTCACTGTTTCCCAGAGCTGTAAAAGCCAATAGCAGACTGAGCCTCAGCATAACATAGTAGGCGTCCAACTACTATTTTGAAGAGACGTTCACCGAAGGGCTCAAACAATGTAGGTCAATGTCACTGCATAGTGGTATCTTCTCACATGGGGAAATGTGGTCACCTACGCACATAACTGACAGGAGAAGAACTGGACACAGAAAGGGGAATATGATAAAGAAAAATGCAAAGTCTCCATGGCATAAGGTGTTCAGATGGATAGCCATGGGGATCTAAGGGAAGAAACATCCCAGCCAGTCTTTTCCTCTCAGAGACCCTGCTAGTCCTAGAAGAGAGGACCTCAGTTTGGGACCTCAGTACTTCAGCTGTGTTTTCCACCACCCACCTATGCCTCCACTCCATCCCCAGCCTGAGTTACCCAGGATTAGACTTCTTCATTTCTTCCTGCACAAAATCAACACAGACAAAACCCCTTCCTTCCTCTCACCCAGTCTCCGTAGGCCCATATTAAGTCCATGGTGCTGAAAGCAGACATTCATTTTCATTTGGATTTCACTATATTTAACTATTTACCCTAACCCTAACCCTTAAATGCCCTGAATTATTACAAAGGACTCTGTCTATCCTAACATAGATGCCTCCATTCCTTTCCTTTCTTTCCTTTCATTTCTTTCATTTTAAACCAACTGCTCACACTGAGACTGCAGTTGTAAAGCTGAAGATGTGGCTTGGTGGTGAACCGCTTGCTCAGCATGCAGAAGGCCCTGGGTCCCACAATAACCACCATACCCATCAAATATGCACATTTGTATTTCTTCCCTGACATCCAGTCTTCCCAAGGAGTCTGGTTTATCTTTTGTACCTTTCATTTCCTATAGTGTCTACACAAGTCTTGGTCTCTACAAGCCAATTAAAGGAGAGCCTGGTTCAACGCAAGGCTTGTGTGCCTTCTTCCTTTGACCCTGGGTTTTAAGGACATCTCCACGCTCAGTGTTTTGACCATAACCGACCTTAAACTACTTTCTTTAAATACCCATTCCTGCTCGGCCAGCATCACTGAGCCCAGAATCCCAAACAGCCCCCATCTGCCCCCAGCTGCCACTCAGCCTAGGCAGAATCCCAGAGTGGGACAGTGATCTTTTCTTCTTCTCTTCTAAATATGCCAAGGCTCTTTCCCTGGGTCTCTGAGGGTGAAGAGAGTCTCTGGGCAGTGAGACTAATGTGGAAGATGAGACCAACGACCACAAAACCAGAATGCTTGGGGGTGGGTGCCATATTTGATATTTCTACATCACTGTTGATGGGGGAAAGACATTTCATGTAGAAAACAGAAAAGTTGATGCTAAAATGTAGGGAGCTTTCATAGGTGACACTGTCTGAGGCTTAACCTGAAGCCTGAAGCCTGAAGCATGAAGATACTGGGCAGTTTCTGCCACTGAGGTTTTGGGGGGAAAACAAATTCATAAGAATATCAAAAAGGGGGGAGGGAAGATGACAGAAGATGCCTTCTAAATTAGAAATGAGCCTTAAAAAGTTATTTATTCTAGGTCATTCTGTCTCCGCATATCATATTCTGGGGAACTATGTCTATAAAGCCCATCTAACATAGACAGTCAGTCCTATAACATGACTTCCTTTACTGTTTATTTCAGGCTGGAGCAGAAAGCTGCATGGAGGACATCCCCACCCCATCCTCATCTTCCCCCAAGTAATATAATGTTTTGCTCTTAGCAGGAACATAAAGTAGGTTTGCATTCAAGTAGACATTATAGGTTCATTAAAAAAAAATAGGTCAGAAAACATCCTGGCAAAAAAGTTCATCTCTAGCCCCACTTTCTCTCATTCATTCCAGCAAAATAAATGAACTACCCTTCAGAACAGGAGAGACACAAAATACCACCCCATGACACATGTCATAGGAAAGAAAGTGGGGCAGAAAAGGGAAGCTAGGGGTGATTTATTCAGTTTCTTAGCTACTTGGTCACAAAATCAAGAATCCCATGTAAGTATGTAACTGGTTCTTTGTGGAATTAAATAAAGGGTACAGAAGTCAACAAATTTTTCATTGGTTTACTGCATAACCACACCTCATCTTCTCATTACAAGAGGCTGTACTCTAGGACCCTTTAAGGCCAGGCCACAAACCACCCTGCAAAGGTCGTCTTAATTTACACATAAGGGAGGCTATGGCAGATAGACAGATATGCAGATATGCAGTCATGGGAAACACCCTCCCTCTGCCCTGCTGGCCCTAAAAATCTCACACTATGTTTCCAGCTTGCTCAGGTCCCCTGAGGGCTGGGACATTTCTGCTGAGTAGCTTGAGTGGCAGCCTGTCTGCAGCTCAGGATCATTCACTCACCAGGCTTTGTCCCCTTTCCCGGCATTTCTGATTCCTCTTGTTCTCCCATCCTAGACGCTAACGTCCGAGTGGGCAGGTTGAGCTCTTCCATTTTTTTATTTTCCCTGTGAGTGACACCTGCACAAATATGCTGGCAGTGGGAGTGAAGTCAGCTGGCTATGTGCGCATGAGCATTGCCATGGAGTTCATAGTGAGGAGACAGGCAAGGCTTCCAGCAACATCTCTTTCCCCAAAGCCTGAAAAACTTTGGAGCCAGGAAAAGCAGCATCCTCAGCCAGAACCACAGGAAGTCAAAGCGAACAATTCTCTATTTTCCTTCTGTCAACCAACCACATTATTAAACCCTAAAATACAAAGAAATAACATGGCTAATTGTTGGAGTTTGGAACTCATGCTTTTATGGCATTGGGCAGAAGAACAATTTCCCCCTCTTGTTCTTATTTATTCTCCCAAAAACTAAATAAAAGCCTCTGATAAAAAGGGCTCTGTTTTCTTTTAAGACTTTTATGCTGAGAGATCAAATCTTTTACTTACTTCCTCCCCAGCCTTTA